>OZ020518.1:1715762-1743262 GCA_963971425.1 Bryoerythrophyllum caledonicum | reverse complement strand
ACTATATTCCTAGATAGAGTTTGTTCACCAATTTCGAAGAAAATGGCTATTTGGTAATCTAAGGCATAACCATGCACATCAATCTCCACCTCACTAGGTAATTGGGTTAAGTTGAAGTGATTACCTTCTTTCCCATCTGCCCTCCGCGAAGGCCACTCTTCTTGGTTGACAAATGGGAAGGAAGGTAGTGCTCCAATCCTCTCTTGTGCTTCTGGTTCAGTCAGGCCCAACACAAGCAATTCCTGGAGGATTAGGACCGGTTCTTTGGGACTGCCACAACACATACCTATAGTGTTCAGAGTATTGAAACCTAACCAATAGGGTGGGCGTTGTACCAGCGTTGCTCTGACCTTCTTAAGTTTGGAGTATATTCTACCGCATCAATGGACCGTTTATGCATTGCAACGACCTCACATTCATTTTTCTCAACAATTTCCATTAGTATAGGACCATTAAGAGAAGGGGCAGTAGAGTCAACAAACATGCGGTCTGGTCCTTTGGAAGAGGAGGCTGTAGTATTTGCCATCATTCTGCATGTCACAAGTGGTGGATTACTATTGACGCTTTTTATCATTTTGAATATTGATTTTCTCTTAATCACTTTTCTATCACTTCCATCCCACAACTTACTTTGTGGGCTTACAGGTCGTGATATCAAGTGTAAGCATGACGAAATGAGATATGACGTATTACACATGATAAGATTCAGAGTGGGGGAGTGATTACCTGAACGTGTTTGAAGTGCTTGGTGTGGGAGGCGGTTCCCTGCCCGCCTTTTCGCCGAACGCGGTCCTGTGTGAGTACGACGGCTGGGGCTGTTACTCTGCCTCCAAGTCGCACCGCCCACTCGAGGTGTAGGGTCTTCCCTCCAGGTTCTTGCGGAATGCCGAGTTTGGGTAACCCTATCTTGAGCGCCCATGGGCTTCTCCAGACCGTGCTCCAGTGGAACCTCCAGGCAATACTCCAGGGGCTTCTCCGGCCAGGGTTTGCTTGGGCTCCTCCCGATGTCTCTCTTCTTGATGTCTCCCAGGGTAAGCTTCGGCTCCTCTTGGTTCCTCTTCGGCTCCTGCTGATGATTCTGATGTGGGAGTGCAAGGTATCGGCAGCTGGGCCTCCTGTAATTGACACCCGAGGTAGGCTTCGGCACGTCTTGTTTACCCATAGGCTCCTCCTGATGATCCTGGTGTGGTTGTGCAGGGCAGCTGCGGCTTGGTGGAGGACAGCCACGGCTTGTAACAAGACGATCTCTCCTGTGCCGACGCCGTGAGTGGGCACGCCCGCGGTTCCGTCTAGTGTCAACTGCCGATTCTGGTATCCACGGGCTCCTCCAGGTGCAGCCTTCGCGGCACCGTACAGTTTTCTTGTGGAGTCTACAACTCCATGCAGTGCTCGCCTCCTCCTTCGATCTTCACGGCAAGCGTCTGTGGTTACTCCAGTTGCGAGTGTAGTACAAGGCGGCGCGGTCACGTGAGTGGGGCGTTCGGTGTGGGTGACTCCGAAGAGAGCAGCTGCGTGTTGCGGCGTCTTGGTTCTGTACTCTTCTGCAGGGGCGTGTGCGGCGGCGTGCGGTGTGTGTCTGGCTGCGGTATGATTCTACTCCACTATGCACTTGAAACCTACTGTCTACAAGTTTGGTATCTAGCCAGTAGCAGAGAAAACTCTTGTGTTCTAAAGTCTGAGGGTCGAGGTGGGAGGATGGGCGATGGGGTTTGTAGCGTACCTGTTTATACGTGTTATTCCACCTTAGGGTTGGGTTGTAGGGGACGCCAGGGCGCCGCTCTTCATCGGCACGCAGTCTGGTGTTTGGTGGGGCCTGGGCCAATCCGGTGTCTTCGGTCGGCAGTGGGTGGCAATCCTGCTGCCATACTAGGTCATGGTTATTTCGGGGAGGAACTGTGGCGGCATTTTTGAGGGGGTTGAACGTTGGACGTGCAGGCTCGGAGCGGGACGTCCTCGGTTTTGAGCTGGCCAGTTTAGGGCGGCGCGCGTCTTCTACAGGAATCCTGCATGACTTTCTTTTGAGAGTTCGCACTCGGCTGTCCTCCTTGAAATGGTATTTGGTGGGGTAGTTTCTTGTGTAACTTCTCTTGCTATTATCTGCACGTTTCACCGATGATGTTTTCGTGATGCAGAAGTAGGCTATTTGTGGGGTTAGGAGACTTACCTTGTTGGTGGTGACGAAGTCCGTTACTTCTTTTTGGGGCTCTGTTGTTGTCAGGTCCTTCGATTTGGCTGCGTCCTGTATCATTGAGGGTTTGGGGAGGTCGCCGCGTCTTCTCACCATTTCCATCCCATTGTGTATAGATACTTGTACTTGTCTGACGAAGACTGCAAGTGGCTCAAGCTGTGAAGACTGAGTCGTCTGGCGCGAAGACTTGAGGCGGTGCATCCTGCCTCTTAGGCTGGTTAGCTTAGGGGAAGGTTTCTCTGTAGCAGCAGCAGTGTTGATTGATTTTCGCTTGGGCGTCTGCTTTTCGTTGTCACTTCGGTGGGATATGTTGAGGTATTTTCTCGTGTATCTCATCATGTTTTTCCCTTCACATCTTTGCCATGATGTTTTCATGATGAGGAATTGAGTTTTTGGTGTGGTTAGGAGACTTACCTCATTGTCGATGGTGCTGTTCGTTGCTTTCCTCCTATGTTTCTTTGTTGGTGATCCATATGGTCGGTGGTGCTGCTGTTGCTCTTGGGTTACCATCATTTGCTGTTTTGTGTCTACTGCTACGAGCTCACTATTATGTGGTGTGGTCCTGCGTCTTTGTTGATGTGTGCAGACTGCCTCGCCTTTTTCTCCGCATGAATTCGGCCAGCTGCAGCTCCAGATGTTTCTTTCCTGCCAATAGCATTTCCACAGTGGGAGACATAGCGGTATACTTACCATCTTTACGCTCTCTTGTTGTAGAGTGTTCCGCTTATATTCGATGTAGTTGCCCCACGCATCTTCCCACGTCCACTGTGGCTCACAATTGTCACTTGCCATGTCGTGCATTTGTTTTCGGCGATGTTTAATGGAACTTGCTGGAGTTTTGATGCTGCCCTGTTGCCTAGGGTGGGTACCTCCCAGCCCTGTTTTGCCTGCCAATAGTGTACCACAACATTTGGTGTGCAAAAACAGATACTAGCTATGGGCTCCATTCGAGGGCGATTGTCAACATTTACTAATACTTGTATGCCATAATTGTAAGAACTAAAGTAGTAATACAATGCAAAGTGTGGAATGTCACAAGAGAACTTAGCTGTTGTTGAGGATCGCTGAACTTTTTGAATATCGATTGTGTCTTGGCGTCTGATTCGAGCTTGGTGTGGAAAGAAGGCTTTCCTCATATTGGTGTTTATATCCTGGATGAGGAGGGATTTGGCGTACGGTGCTTCCTAAGGTGTTGTGGTAACCGAATCGGGATCTGTCTATAGGAAGGTGATATGGAGTAAGCAAAGTCTAGATCTAGATCTGAGCCAACACAAGAGCCCCGCTACAGACTTACTCTCTCAGACCATTGCTAGGTTCTTGCATCTCCATTCATATTCTATAGTACTAGATCAAAGATTTGCAATCCCTTCCAACCTTCTAATACACCTAAAGTCGACCATTCAGCAGCAAAGGAGGAGCACACGGGATCTACAATGAGCCCAGCAACTCTCATTGTTTGTGTATCTTGCATTTGCGCCTAACACCTAAGAAACCCCTCCTCACCAGGTTTTACGGAGCTACTCCTCTCTCATCTTCCTCTCCTTAACCTAAGGCAACACCTGAAGCATTCCACATCTAGAGCTTGTAGTGCATGACTAGTATGTAAAGGTAATGAGACAATGTCAAGTCCTGATTTCATAGAAATCTTCACCACTTCTAATGTCACATGGGAGTTGTGTCTATCTAAAATCAGCAGGTGTCTATTTGTTAGATCTAAATCAGGTCCTCCTCTTAGGCAACCTATGAAGTGGAAGATCCAACTCTCAAACAACCACTTGGTCATTTAAGCATTTGGTTGCATGCCTATGACAGCACCCTCCTCACATCGTGCAACATAGTCTTCTAGAAAGTACTTGCCTTTGAGAATGTAGAAGTTAGGAATAGAACCACCATCAGCATTTATGCATGACAAAACTTACAAATGTTCTCTTTGATCTGGCTCTATAGAGTGCACATATCTGCTGCCTCTTTTAGCCAAAACATTTAAACAGTAGCACCACCACTTCTCCTTGCTTGGACACGTGATTCGTCACAGTTCCATATGTGACTTGTAGGATAGTTGTAGGAAGTGTAGAGGTATTCCAAATTAGTGTAAAGAGTTTTAGCAATTGCAGGGCATAATGCACGTGCTCTAGCCACCTCTAATCCTTGAGATCTTCTTGTAGCAAGTTCTCGGTGTCTACCTCTAAATCTCCTAAGCCAACCCTTCCCAGGGACATCTGTAGCACTTCAAGGTGTTTTCCTAGCTTGTGCTGCAAGTGCTACCTTTAAACGTAGCTCTGCTGGGGTGAGTGGGTGGGCCAACTCCTGCAATTTAAAAATATAATCTACAAATTTTTTATCCTCATCTTGTTTCAAAGTTGCAGTATTACCTCTCTACCTGCTCCTTGTCCTCCCGTAGATGTGATCTCGTAGGGATGACACCAACACTCGAAAAGCTCGTGAGGCTGCTCTGATCCTCATGTCATCATCGGTGACGGCATTCATAGCCTCCTGCAGCACTATGTCGGTCCAGCGCCCGTTCTTCCTCTGTGTGCCCTGTTCTCTTTGTCTCCGCGGCGCAGCGTGCTGCACCATCGCTGATGAGGTCGGGGCCCCCGCTTTCAACTCTGCCAAGTCTTCCAATGGTGAGCTCCCTTGCTCGCCCTGCCAAGCACACAGCACGGGGTACTCATCCCCTCCGAGCTCAGGCTACGATCCCAGTCCCTGTGACTTGAGTCCCAGCAAGTGATTATGGGACTCTCTTGCACGCCGAAGCCGCGGCCAGCACTGCTGGCGGAGCACCATCCTCGCACCCCCTCCGGCGCCCACATGCAAAAATTCGTCGAAGTCCACCTCTGCAATCTAAATGGGCTGTGCTGCCCCCCGCACCGATTGCATTCTCCGTGCACGTCCCTACTCCTCCCTGCATGCTCCTACTCACACCTCTAATTCACCCAATTCCACATTTTGGTGTGTATATTTTGGCCTCATCATCTACACACAAAGCACAACATCATGTACACACTAAGCCTTGAATGTGAAGCAATGCATGTGCCAAATCCCACAGTTTGATCTTGATGTTAAACCTGGCCGCCACCCCTCCCCACTCCGGCAAGGCTTATGAACTAACATCATTAAGCCTCATATCAATTCAAACTGCCGCCAATTACATCTATAGGCATCCATTATTCTTGCATGCCCCCATGCTCGTGCAACAGGCACTCTATGACTGTGAACCACATGCTACCGGTGCATGAACCGCACAACAAATGTGCTTAGTCTAACAATTCCACTTTCATTCCGGGTTTCCAGTGCTTCCATTCACCTCCCTGTGCGGTTTCTGGCACTCTCAGCTCTTTTGAAGAGTGCGGTTACTAGTCCCGGGTGGATTTCGAGCACTCCACCTTACCAAAGTGGTGGAAAGTGATTGACCAATGATATGAGTACAAGAAATGGAGTATTCAACTAACAATCACACGCCGCAAAGGTTCAGTTTAACAATTCATAAGAAAATCATAATGAGTATCTTATATACATAAAGTGAATTTGAGATTCTCACTCCAAGTTCAGAGTGTTGAGACCATTTTTACAAGTACGTTACATGGCTTAAATAACAAGAATAGTGCCCTCTATCTTAGTGGTTGACTTTGGTGTCAAGCAAGGTTATTGAGTACATGTGCTCAGACAACTAACTACATGTAATATTAAGATATTCTCCATATAATGTACTACGCTAAGCATTGAATATAGTGTGGATGCATTGGTAATGTGGGTGAAAATGATGTGGACCACATCAATTTTGATTTTGAAACATGATTAATGTCGACACATTTCAACATCTGTCACACCCCTCATTGCCACCTCAACGCCACTCACTACCAAATATCTTCTACTCCGTGTTGCTAACTACAACCTCACCACCACTCATTGCCACCTCTCCATCAATCCACATTAATTTTGTGTCAACAATTTTGAAACATCCCACACTATGGGTTTGAACAGGATGACCTCATCCATCTTCTAGGGAGGCAATGAAGGGGTCATTCCTCCTTGGCCAAAGAAAGCGTTACAATTTTATTTGTAACCATGGACCTTGGTTTTACGGTAGTCTAAGTTTTATCAGTTTTACTATTGTGACACACTAAAATACTAGGCCAGCATATTGTTGTCAATCCCCTTAAGGCTTAAGGCTTAAGAGAAGCACAATCTTTAGAATGGGAGAACATCAAGGGACCTTGTGGATAGTTAACCTCTAGGAGATCTTTGTGTTGCATTGGGTAGTGTGGGTTTCTTGAAGTGAGGTGCAAGATTGCAAAAATCATCATCCAAAACACCAGATTGGTAGCTCACAACTAAATATTTTCACTACTATTTCAAGAATGCATTATTACATTCTTGAAAGTGTTCTATAGTTTGACACACTAAAATACTAGGCCAAAAATAAAGGTTAGAGATTGCCTTTACAAATAATTTACTCGGATACCCCACAACTTTGATTATTTTATTTACTGGCTGGATCATTTTTAGTGTGGTGATCATGTATTGGCTCTCTATCTAAATGTGGTAACAATTGATCATTGTTCTAAATCATCATAATTAACCTTTCAAGGAGGAGTGGCCGTCCAATGAAAGTGAATTGTATCACTACCTTGATGATGTTTTGCAAAATCTATGATGCTTGTAGATACTCCCATCGTCCAAACTTTGCTTGTCCTTACATAGTTAATCCCTTGTGATACTAAGAGATGTGTAGCTTCCCCTCTCAATTTTGCATGGCATTTTCTTGCACCATTACAGAAAAGCACTCAAAAATCACTGTGAGTTCATATGGGATACAAATTAAATGACCACTGCCGGCTTCCTCGGCATGATTCTAAACCCGATATATTCCAGTGCCATGCCATGATGCAGGACTGAGCATGTAACTGATTGAACGCCCCCATGACGGGGCCATGGGCTTGTGCCCCACCCAACTTGCTAAGTTAGATGAAGCTAACAGTGTTGAATCTTGATATTCCATTCCAAGCTTGGTAGGCATCACCAGCCTCCATCAATAGTGTTAATTAGTTAAGGTAAGCCCCCCTAAAACTGACTAGTTAAGGAATGTGCATATATGGAGAGAGGAGATCATTACATTATTATTTTTCAGTGATAGCCAATAGAATTACAATTCCAACCCAAGTGATTTCATATTTTTTCAATGAAAACTAAATTAGTTGTGAATTTTCAAATTGTGCAGTCATGTTTAGTGGGTGGCCAGCAGTAGGTACCCCCATAACCAACGACCAAAAGTAAGGGTCTTGACTAATAGCAAACCTCCATTTGGAGCTCAATTGGTGGTAATGGGATGGAACAGGGTTGGATATACCCCAATTTTATAGGCGTTGGCTATGGGTTTTTGTTGGTAATGGGGAGGCTTACCTTAGTTAGTTTCATGCCAAAATACTCCCAAATTCACCATCGCAATGCTCATAAAAATCACTTCTGATAGATAATACTCCTTTTGCACGTATGTATTGGTGTAGATGTAAGGATGAAAATGTAGGCATCTCATTGATAGCATAAGTTTGTTTCATACGGACATGTTCGAGAACCCACCACTGCAAATTCATTTTTTTAAAAGTCTGAAAATAGAATATATAAACCCTAAAGTTCCTTGAATGTTTCACACCAATATTGCCCATTTTGTTGTAAAAAGTGGGAAAGGGAAAGGAACATATTTATTTTCAACTTTTTACCGTAAGATCTTGACTTAGATCTATAAAATTACGTTTGAAGTGAATGGAAACGTTCTTTATCTTTTCTACATTGAAAGGATCAACATGCTTTGACTTCACTTGGTGTCAAATTTTTGCATTACATAAGATACAAGCTTCATACCATTATGATGTCAGGTGCTTGTATACCAATTTTTTTAAGTAGAAGATTGATGTTGCACAATTGAAGACGTTTTTATGGTACCTTAGTTGACATGTGTGAAAATGCTTGGCATCCATTAAAATATAATTTTTATACTACAGTATATGTCCTTTAGAGGTTAGTCCTTCACCCTTTACAGGTTTGAGAAACCACATTTGGATTGCAACCTGATGTTTTCCATGTATGTGACATGCAAGGTGTAAGAATTGGTGTATACAATAGTACAAGAGTTTGTATGTGTGTTGACCCCGATCCAATGACACATGACAATTCTAATTTAGATAATTATTGCACCTACTACATGCTTGAGAAGTTGCAAAATGGTCATGTATTCTACATGTATGGTGTCGTATTTGAGCATGATAAGGTTGAGATTTTGAAATGACCTCAAAATGAAAGATGTTAGATGAAGAATCTTGAATCCAAACGTGTGCATCTTGCTAAAGTTTTTTACATTTTTTTGTATGTTAACCCCTAAATTTCCTTGACAATTTCACAGTGACCAAAAACACTTCAAAACTGATAATTCTAGTGCAATGAGTAAAGAAGGAAACAAAAAAAATTGTTTCAACTTTCGACCGTAGAATCTCATTAAACACTAATATGTAACACACTCACAATATTTCATCCGTTTTGACCGTACAAATTGAAAGATTATAGTGTTTGAAGTAGGAAAAATGATTCATCTTTATCCGTGCGTTGAGTGGATCAACAGAATATGACTTCACTTTGTGTCATAGTTTTGCGCTACACAAGGTCTAAATTTTATACCATCATGTTCATCATGATGCAAACTTCTTGTACACCAATTTTTAGAGGTAGAGAAGGGGTGTAGCATATTTTTAAAAATTGTGCAAGGAGTAGAGGCTCAAAAATTGCCAATTCACGTTTTATTTATTTGGGAAAAAAACATATCTTGGATTGATAATCCAGACGATTAATGAGACGATTTGCACCACCTTTTGTAATAAAAAAAATAAAAGGTGAAAAATATGAAGATCTCAAAGTTTTATGTGGAAAAGAAGTTTTCTTGGTTCCTTACCCGAGAATGTGTGGCAATGTGGGAAATATTTTTGACTTGGGATAAAATGCATCTTTTCACTAAAGACAAGAAATATTTTTTGACAATATGAATGGAAATAATATAAATTTCTAGTATTGAAAATCTCAAATTTACTAGAGTGTCCTAGCAAAAGTTTTTGGAGTTGCCCAACGTGCCGACGGGCCGCACTCAACAACTTCTTCTTTAAGATGGCATAAATTTTTTCTATAAGTCTAATGAGAGTAAGTAAATTCTCTTACGTACGTTGTGAGCCTAAAATACGGCTCACTGTGTCATTTGGGCTTTAATAGTTACTAATTAGCATTAGAAACCAATAATTAGAACGAGTGGTCTAACCAAAACCACCTTTTATGACTAAATGGGCCAAAGATGCCTCTTTAAAGTTATTTCCTAGTTAGAATTGACTCATCATCCCTAATTGGGACTAAAAATTATAAAATCAAAATCAAACCTTTCAATTAAAATGGACCCTCACCAAAAAATAAAAATAAGACCAAAACATCCTCAAATCCACTTGTTTTTAACACAATTAGATAGGGCCTTATTGAGAAAAGATATGGAATAAGTGAGAGTAGAAGAAAATTGCGTGACCAGCAAAAGAGATAAGATTAAAATTTATGGAAGTAAGTACACAAAAGAGGGACTACAAAAGAAAACATTGAAAACCTTGAAGTGGTGGCCATGAATTGATCACTATTTTAGCTAAGCTAAAAACTCCACGCATGAGTGGTGGCATGTGGCTTAGGGAGAAACTTAGATAAGCTTAAACAACTTAAAGTGGAATATTAGCATCAATTATTGGCGATCATGGGCTGCCCTTAGTGGCATGCCCGAATTTACTTTCTAAATTCTTTTTTATTCTTGTTTTTTTCTCCTCTCGAGCTAGGGAAGGGGGATTTTGGATTTTGCTGAGGAATATTCCCGGAAATCTCGCTGGTGGCGAGGGGTTTCCGTTGTGTTGGGGTCATGCGCCGGACTAGACCTGGGAGCCATGGAGCACCACCAATCTGACACCGTCGTCGGTCGGAGGGGGAGACACCGGATTTTCTACGCAGCAGTGAGGAGCACTGGGGTTTACTCATGGGTAGAGAGTCATTCTCTCTCTGGCTCTCGGTTAACGAGTGTGTGCGGAGGAGATGCGAGCTTTGCGAGAAAGCGTTGCTGCAGCTAAGGTGCTATGCGCGGCGGAGCTTGGGAGCTCGGAGGTGTGAGTTTCGATGCGGACTTGATACTTCCTTCTTCGCATCTGGGGTGTTCGTTCTTGCATGTGGAGATTAGAGTTTGGTGTAGGGGTTTCTCGATCAGAATTTTGGTTGGGTGAGGAGTTCTTTTGACCCTCCGAGGTTGAAATTGACGTTCAGTTATAGTGGGTTATTTCCATTTCTGGTGTGGTGGTGAGGATGTTTGGTCGTCGTGGACGATCTGTGTGAAGCTCACAAGGAGACGTGCGGTGTGCATGTCGCGGTTTTAACCGCGGAAGTGGATGATCATGGTACCGGCGACGTGAAGTTGGTTGCGGCGCTGCCCTTGTGTCACATCCCATGGCTGTTGGTCTTGAATTCACTTTCATGGGATTTCCAGCCTTGGAAGCTTCGAAGGAGGCAACGTGAGCTCAGCAAGAGCAGCTTCGGCAAGAAGAAGCTTGCGGCGAGCAGAGTTTGGGAGGGTAGCTAGGGGAAGAAGTCGTAGGGATCGCAGTAGTAAGAAGACGGCAGTTGGAGGGCGTTGTATCAAGGAGACGGGGAGCACGCTGTTGATCGGGCTATGCAAGGAGCCGTGCACTTCCAAAAGGTGCAACATTGCGGTGGAGAAGTTCGGCGATGATTTGGAGGAGAGAGAGAGTCGAGACCTAGCTGCGGCGCTCAGGTTCCAATGCGGAGGTGCTAGAGTTGGCGGTGAAGACGACGTGGACGTGGTTGAGGGGCAAGTTACTTGTTGCGGTTCCGACCGGAAGTCTGCGCCACGAGGGAGAGATTCAGGAAGACGGGCGCAACTACAGATCGCGGCATCAGGACGCTAGTGATCGGAGAGCAGAGGAGCCCGGGAACAGAGAAAGCGAGTGGAGCTCCGGCAAAGAGAGGGGCTCTGACAAAGAGAGGGGCTCCGGCAGTCTTCCTGCAAGCGAAGTGCCGACAAGTAGAGGAGAGAGCCGAGGACAAACAACAACAGCGGATCGGCAGCAAGGTTACCTCGGCCATCTGACCAAGGAGCTATCATTCTCCCAAAATCTCATGCTCTTGATGAAGGTTAGAAATTGTGTTGTGGATCCTAGCAAGTGTTAATGGTTGGAAATTTCCGGTGTTGAGATCCGTGCAAAAGCGCTGCCCAATTTTTGTAAATGTTAGGTTTTTGAATTAAGATATGGAGCTTGCCAATTGCATGTTAATTGTCCACATTAGCAACTAGTTCATGAATGGTTAAGATCGATCTCATGCTTGAATCAATTGGTTATATTGAGGCTTGAATTCTAGAATCCTTGGTGAACCTCTCAGCTTGATGCTTATGACCTCAAGAACATACTGAATTCATTCAAAGACATTGATGAGTGAATTGTTGAGTGAAATTATATGTGAAGGTGTATGGGAAGTGTGAAGATAATGTCATGTTTGTTGGGTTGCTGCTGGTCGTCTGAATGTTGTGATCACTAAGGTCCATTTGGATGTTTTAAAGGTCTCATCTTCAAGAGCACAAAAAATCAGTAAGGTTTGGTGGTGAAAACATTCAATTCGGAGTTACCACCAAGAAGTTATAACTAATTGATTTTTTCTGAGATTTTTAGGAGATTGTCTGCTGCTGGCTGTCTGTGAGGGTTGTACGTGGGTCTTGAATTGAAGTATAGTAGCCTAGTCAAGTAGATACCAAGCTCCTAGTCATTCTGGAAGGTGAAAAATTGGAATTCGGAGTCATAGGCCAAAAGTTATGAGCTGTCAAAATTGACCATAGTGTAAGGCAGAAGCTGGACCTAATCGCCCAAGCTTAATCTGAAATTAAAGGGGCCGGGAAAATTTAAAAGGAAATAAAATTTATAAATAAATAAATGAAATAAATAAATAATATAAAATAAATTTTAAAATACAATAAAAGAGTAAGTAAAAGAAAAGAGTAAATGAGGATATAGTAAAGAAAAGGACAAGTAAAAGAAAGGGACGACAGTAAGGGAGATAACTTAAGGAAGGAAGAGAAAAAATAATCAGAATGAACCAACCTAATTGAATGATGCCTAATTAAGTCTGACTCTCTAGACCATGCTGAGGTGAGCTGAATTAATCCACGTAGTGATGAAGGGTCAATAATCCAATGATTTCAATTAGTTAGGACTTGTTGTGAGGGAAATTGCACACACACTCACACACAAGCTTTGTTCTTGGAAGGGCTAAACCCTTGAACTAGGGCCTTGTGTTCATATTAACTCTCCTACTAGGAGGGGGTTAATTTTTGCTCACATACATCTTGTCTTCTTGCATCTTTGGACAAAATTTCAAAAATATCAAATACAAATTGCAACCATGGGAATGTGCCCTAGAATTGCAAAAGCCCACCTTGATACTTTTTCATTTAGGGATCAAGAGTAAAATACGTATGTATGTATGTATGTATGTATGTATGAGAAGTCTCACCCTCCTCCAAAGTACAAGAAGTCTCCACCTCCGCCCAAGTATGAGGAGTCTCAACTTCCGCCCAAGTACTAGCTGCGCAATATTGAGCCTGGACTTCAACTTGCTTCAAGCCACAAACTTGTGGTAAGCTACGGTTAACCCTTTACCGCCAAGGAAGCCCGAAATAGGACTCCGGAGGTGCTAAAACTCAATTTGCATGAAAACTAGACTTCAAGATATCGGGTTAAGATTCGCACACATTACATGAACGCTCTTCAACAACCAGATCATGATTTGGATTTGAAGAACTCATGGAAAAGCTAGGAATACAACACACAATACATCAAATACACTAAAATACAATGGATACAGTGAATACATTGAATACCATGCCACATACTATGTTGTATTTCACACACATCCACATTGATTTTGGTCTTAAATTTTGATTAAACTTTGTCTTTAAGACATTCTTCATTGTTTTGTGATTGTTGATTTCTCTCCTCACCTATGAAACTTTCGTTTTGATTCGTATAAGGTTGGAACATTTTTGTATACAATCAAGTAGAAAATAGCAAAATTGTCACCAATAACTGTGTATAAATATTTTCTTCACACATGATATGTCAATGCAAAGCTATCAACCCAGTACACATGTGAGCTGCTCTAATTCAAAGTAAAAAGATTCTTGCAAGAATCTACTGATGGTTAAAGTAGTACACCCTCCAAAATCCACAGTTTTCACTACCAACATACGGTAGCCTTAAACACTATAATCTATATCATCAACCGTTGGATGTTGTGCAAAATTTCCCCAAAGTTTAGGTCATGGGTAAAGTTTGATTTTGAAAGGTAAGGTATTAATATTAGGCATTGTATTTCCATCAAATCCGGTTCAAAGAAAAAAATCAACAAAAATCTTGGTTTTTCCAGAAACATACCTGGGCGGTGAAAGGTAAATATCTCAACATTTTGTGTCATTTTTGGACTGATCAAAATTGTGCCAATAGCTTAGCAAATTTCGTAAAGACATTCATATCTCCTTATTGTTGGCCAGGCTACTTCATACAGTTATTCCCTACATTAGCAGCTTCTCTTACCTTTGACAAGAGTTTCTACTAACAATGACAGATCCTCCAAAAAAATCTATTGACATCATAAACATAGCAATGAATATGATCTCCATAATAATAAATATCCTCTGGATATCTGATTGTCCATAATGTGCTCTGGATATCTAATTGCTGACAATTGGTCTGTGAATTCCAGGTAGCTGAGACGCTTGAAGGAGTTGAAAGGTGGAGAAATCGACGGAAGAGTTAGAGGCTTGGAGACAGATTATACGTTGTAATGAAACAGTCCGTTGGAGTCTTGTAGACAGAATATGTGTTGTGTTTGTGACCATCACAGTATGGCATTTGGCGCCAAGTGCAGCTTGAGATAAGTCAATTTTGCGAGTGGTGATGTTTAGGCTGATGATATGTTAGTTGCATCAACAGTATGGATTCAGCGCCAGTAGCAGTAGCCAGATGGATGAATTAGGAGAAGTATTATGAGTCGTAACTTGGCTCCTTGTTGTAGTGGCTCATAAGTACTAAATAAAATTTCTCAGCAACTCGGGCCTAGTTCTTCTTTGAAAACGCTTTAAACATCTATGGAAGGCTGGGCTCAGGTCATAACCCAGTTGATGTTGCAAGTGGCCTTGCAGATGTGGCTGCTGTTTGTGAGCGAATGAATGCAAAACACTACAAGAAACCCTGTCGCTCCGCACTCAAAAAATATTGCCCTTTACTTACGTAGAATGTGGAAAAGGGTGCTTTTCCTTGTCTTTTGTGATCCAGCTTACTCACCAACTTCTAAAATGCTTGGAGCAGTTAGTGAGGGGCAACAAGGTTGTTAGTAGTGAAAGAGACAGCCATTTTACTTCTTCAGCGTGCACCACCATCTAGGAATCTCTTCCAGGTTTGTACTCTAGCGCTCTCTTCTTCTGATGAGAGTTATTTGTAAAGTCACCCATAGTATTTGTGAGATAACCCCTCTTTAGACCAATTTGACAGGATATCCCCCACGCTCGGACTTACCGCGTGGGGCCACAACTTACAAGGTGGTGGGGCCAAACTCGGCCCCTATTTTGTTTTTGGATGGGGACCTATTTATAGCAAAAGATAGACCTACGGGGTAAACAATAGCCGTGGGCCCCAAATTTGTCCAAAAAATTCCAAAAAAAACCTCTGGACCCCCCAAAATATGAGGGCCAGAAATGTGACCCCATGTAATTAAGATGGGCCCACCTCGGGTAAGTCCGAGCGTGGGGGATATCATGTCCGCACCTCTTTAGACTATCCAGTTTCCTAGTAGACCCTCTTATGACCACTCTTTCCTCACTCAGAATAGTAATTACGTCAGAAGAAGAGCTTGTTGAGCTATCCTTCAACTATGAAAGAGCTTGGTAGTCTCTAAACTTAAGTCAAAGTATTATTAGGCTTCGTCGAGAGTGAAGAAAGAGTTTCTAACATGAATATCAGCCGCCTTCCTCCTTTGAGCTGATTTTTGAGCACTATATAAGGGAGAGGCACCCAATTCCGATCACTTAA
Source organism: Bryoerythrophyllum caledonicum (assembly GCA_963971425.1). NCBI lineage: Eukaryota > Viridiplantae > Streptophyta > Bryopsida > Pottiales > Pottiaceae > Bryoerythrophyllum > Bryoerythrophyllum caledonicum. The sequence continues at coordinate 1,727,920 of OZ020518.1, read as the reverse complement.
GCTAATTGGGGACTCAAATGACATTGTATGTCAAAAACATTTATGTAAAAAGATGCCGAATTAGGAATGAAACTCAACAAATATTTTTTCAAATTTAATCTCAAAGATTTGCAATTGATATTGAATTTAGAAGCCCAAAAACCACTAGAGCCCATAATCAATCTATAGAGTAGGTGAGATTTGGTGCCCTCCTTCACCCAATGCCAATAAGTGAGAGTGAGTAAAAAGAGAGAAGACATGCCATGGATAATCAATTCATGGAGGTACCCAATGCCGATCGGCCTTGTTCGACTTTCAAGGCAAGGCCACCAATGAGAACTTCAAGTGAGTTTCAATTGATCTACATGATGGAGAAGTTTGGGCCTGCCTAACACCTAAAGGCCCAAGGCATTTTCACACCAAAAGCATTTCAAAACTGCTTGTTCTAATGCAATGAGTAAGGAGGAAAACAAAAATTGTCATTTCTACTTCTACTTGTAGGATCTAAATTAAGACTTATTAAGTGACTTCTTTACAAAATTCCGAAACTTAGACGGCACAGATTGAAAAATTATAGTGTTTGAAGTAGAGGAAACGGTTCCTTTTTTCCGAGCGTTGAGTGGATCAGCAAACTTTGACTTCACTTGGTGTCAAGTTTTTGCACTACACAAGGTTTAAATCCATTTCCATTGTGTGAAGCATTATGTTAGTTCCTTATACACTAGTTGTTAGAGGTAGAAGAGGGGTGTAGCATATTCAAAACAAATGTGCAAGGAGTGGAGGTTCAAAAATTGCCAATTCACGTTTTGATATTTTTGTGAACTTAATATGTTTTAGATTGATAAACCGAATAGTCAACAAGAAGGATTGCACCACATATTGTTGTGGAAAAAATAAAAAGTAAAAAACATGAAGATCTCTATATTTTATTTAGAAAGGAAGAAGTTTTTATGGTACCTTGCCCGACAATGTGTGGCAATGTGTGAAAATGTTTGACTTGGGTTAATATGCTATTTTTAACTAAAGGCAAGGACTTCTTTTTGACAACATGAAAGAAAATGATATTGTTTGTTGGTATTGAAAATCTCACATTCAATAGAGTGTCCTAACAAAAGTTTTAGGAGGTGCTCGACGTTGCCTGCTCCTCCTTGTTTGAAATTCAAAATCCTATAACTTTTTCAATTATTTTAAGATAAACATATTGGATAATTTAATTTATATCTATTATAAACTGGTACATTAATTTTTAATAATTTGGATGTATTGTAGCTTAATATAGTATGTTAATTTGGTTTGTAATATAGACTATGTGAAATATATACTTTACACTTTGTTCCAATATTCAACACATTTTATCATATGATTATGAACTTGTATTATATGCAACATAGTACTTTACTTTGATGCCCTACAACGTATTATATTATTCCACACTTAGATTAATTTAATAATTTAATTAATTTTCATATTAGCTTCCAATTTATCTTGCACGCCTACGATTCAACTTCATAAACTCATTGAATGTTTTAAAAAAGATTTTTTTTTGGAAGTTTCATTGGATGTTATTGAACGAATTTTACTTTTAATCAAAATTTATGTATGGTATATTAATATAATAAAGTGTATTATGATAAACTATAATATGATAGTCATTGTAATCATGTGGAAATTAACAGTGATTATATTTATGAACAAATAGTTTTTTAAAATAAAAATTATTTGGATGTATTGTAGTATGATAATAATAGTATGTTATATCAAATTGTAGTATACATTATCTTCAAAATACATCTTATATTTTGTTCCAATATTCTACACATTTCATTATAGTATGGCTAGACTTCAATCAGTTCCTTCTATCAATATTACATGATAGAATATTCAACTTTTATAATGGATACAAAATTTTAAAAAAAATATCCAACTCTATAAACCTATTGAATGTTCTAAAGTGTAAATTGAAAAAATTAATGGTACCAAACATTGAATTTAATTAATTTAAATTTTTAATATCCAAACATTGAATTTAATATTTTTAAATTTGTATTTGTATTTGAATATACGAATATATTAATTTTTATAAGATAGTGTATTAAACCAATATTTTTTAAGTTTGTTTTAATTTGTATCATGATGAAAAAGATTAATTACAATCTATACAATAAATCAATTTTGTATAAATAAATTTATACCGTAAATAAATAAATTCATCTAATTTACTATGTGATGTATGCAAATAGTTTGTTCCATTTATAGCAAACAATAGATTCTATATCTATAATAGAATTTGATGAGGCTTTGGATGAGGCTCTCGAGTGAGGCTCTCGGGTGAGGCAACACTCACACTTCAACTAAACTTAAGAAAGATATAGCTAGAACTAAAGTTCTAATTAGTTAGAATTGGAGTAGAAAGTCTATTATTGGAATAGAAAGTCTACTTTTGGAATCTATATCTATAATAGAATTCGATGAGGCTCTGGGTGAGGCTCTCAAGTGAGGCTCTCGGGTGAGGCAACACTTACACTTCAACTAAACTTAAGAAAGATGAAGCTAGAACTAAAGTTCTAATTAGTTAGAATTGGAATAGAAAGCCTACTTTTGGAATAGAAAGTCTACTATTGGAATCTAGAAAGTCTATTTTTGGAATAGAAAGTAAAACAGACTAGAGATAGAGTTGGTAGATGGAATTCAACTTGAGTTTGGTGCATGCATGCATGCAATCCGATTGACGTGATTCTATGTAAAATCTGGCATCATGGTGGAGCTTTTCAACGTTCTGGCGTTCGTGATTAACAACTCACTTGATACCTCCAGAGGCCGTTTGGCGACAATTCGAATTCAGGTTGCAGGCAGGATCGCCGTCAATTCTATGACTACAAATCCACCTGCCAAATGAGCATCGCATCACGCTCAACGCCAACGAGCCACTTGCCGAGGTCATTGCCCTCGTAGCAGATTACAAGACAAACTTGACAGAGTTTTTTGTCATCAATCAGACTGATCCGCTTGCTCGCCAGACGCTTTACGAGGACATGCCCAAGCACTTCACGTGGAATGTTTTGCAGAAGAAGTGGAAGCGGCGTCAAACGGGAACGGCAATTGGACGGATGTATTTAGTTGGGCCGTCCTGCGGCAAACGGTTCTTTGCACGAACCCTTTTGACGGTGGTGAAGAAAGCCACATCCTTTGAGAATCTGCGGACCGTTGACTGGCGTATCCACGATACCTTCAAGGCTGCTTGCGTTGCACGCGGTCTGTATGAGATAGATGAGGAGTGGGACTAGTGCATGACAAAGGGGGCAGGGATGCAGACCGGAGCGCAGCTGCGCTCATTGTTCGTCACAATCCTCACACACGACCCTCCAGTAGACCCGCTACAGCTTTGGGAACGACACAGCCTCCATATGGCCGACGATTGCGTACACCGGCTTTGTCAGCGTGGGATTGTGCAACCAAATGAGAATCAGATATGTAGCCTCGCCATGTACCTCATCGACGACGACCTTGCCACCACAATGGGCAGGACTCTAACCAACTTTGGCCTGCTCAATCCATCCGTTGCGCTGGAGGAGCTTGAGATTGAAGGCTATCGACTGATCCGTGATTAGATTGAGAACAACATCCTAGCGCTTCAGGAAAAGCTGAGACGTACGCTACCCACACTAAACGCTGATCAGCGCGCCACGTTTGACGCAATTCATGGTGCCTATCAAGCTAGCAAGCCTAATATTTTTTTCATTGACGGCCCTAGAGGAACGGGAAAGACATACTTGGAGAACATCATCCTCTACTCCATCCGTGCAAACAGTGACATAGCTCTGGCAGTGGCATCCTCCGGAATTGCTGCGCTCCTTCTTGAGAAAGGTTGGACAACGCACTCGAGGTTCAGGATTCCCTTCCAGCTTACACCAACCTCTTAGTACGCCATCACACGCCAGATGGACCTTGCAAAGCTCATCCGTCGCACCAAGCTCATTCTCTGGGACGAGGCGCCCATGACACACAAGCACGCATTCGAGGGGGTGGACCAATCGCTACGGGATACTATTGGTATTGACCTCTCGTTGGCGGGATCATCTTTGTCATGTGTGGTGATTTTTGCCAAGTGCTTCCAATTCTTCCGAAGGCGTCACGTCCGCAGGTTGCGATGGCCTCCATCAAGGAGTCCCATCTGTGGCCACATGTGCGAACGTTTTGTCTAACCATCAACATGCGGACTGGGGCGGACGGTTATAGAGCAAGTGAGAAACTTGGCAGACGCACTTTTTCTAAATGGCTCATTGCCTTAGGCGAAGATCGCTTGCCGAGCGCCGATAATGGATACGTGCATTGCCCCCCAAGCATGATTGTTGAATGTGCACCAGCGCTGAACAATGGACAAGACAACGGCTGCGTACGCCTCATTGATTGTATATACCGAGGTGTCCGCGGTGGACACCAAATTGCCAACTGTGACTAAATTCTGAGCGAGCATGCAATCCTTGCCCCATTCAACCGCGGCATTGCGGGGATCAATGAGAAGATTCTGAAGTTCATCCCTGGCAATGAGCGAACCTATCTAAGCGCAAATTCGATCACGGACCCGACAAGTGCAGACCTGATCCCCACCGAGTACCTCAACCGTCTGGACCCCAACGGCTGGCCTCCTCATTGGTTGTCACTCAAGGTTGGCACACCGATTATGTTGTTGCGGAACTTCGATCGTGAAAATGATTTGTGCAATGGCGCGCGACTTCTCATCAGGCGGTTTGCGTAGTAGCACGCGACTTCTCATCAGGCGGTTTGCGCAGTGGGTCATTGAAGCGGAAGTCATGACAGGCGACCACAAAGGACACATTGCCTTTGTTCTGCGCATGTCATTGACATCCAAGGATGCAGGATTACCTTACGAAGTCAAGGGCAAGCAGTTCCCTGTCCGACTTGCATATGCGATGACTATCAACAAATCCCAAGGACAGATCCTCAAACACATTGGCATCGATGTCAGCAGAGAGGTGTTTTCCCATGGCCACCTATATGTTGCATTCTCTCGCGCAACCTTGCATGTCCACATAAACATTCTTCTGGCAGATGATACGTATGGGAGCAGTGGGCGCACACGCAATGTTGTCTACAGAGAAGCACTTCATTAATAAGCGTGTCGCCCCCGTTGGTACAACGGATACATAACCTAGTATACTATGTTAAATTGTTTGTAAAATAATGTACATTTTTATTTGAATTGTGTACTTACCCGTTGTTCATAACAGATTAAGGAAAGTCCTAGTCATTTATTTTGGATACATGCTATTTTACTTTAGATACTTGGGTTGCCTAGGTATATAAAGTAAAAATATTAAAGTAAATGCTCGCCCAAAAATACACCGTGGTTCCCACCTCCCAAACTTTTCAACCAATCCCCTTCTTCCACGTGGCAATAGCCGGAGAGTCTCACCCCAATATTAGAGATATCCGTTTCTACATTTATTATAGTAAGAGATATTGTTAAAGGTATATTAAAAAATTACTTTAAAAAAAGTGATGAACCAATTATATTCTCAATATACAAGTTTACTTATAAGTGTATACTTTACGTATCTAATACCATTCTTAGCAACTACATGATTACTAAGTTTACTATCTATACAAACCAATGGTTCAAATTTCATCAAGAAGCCATCATAAAAACAATAAATAAAATCTCAATTTGAGTAGAATGACTCACTTTAATGTCTACTATTTTTGTTTACATCAATTTTGGAAGTTATTACTTCAATCACTTGTCATGTATAGTAGGGTGACATTCAAATTGGCATCTCTGCAATTCTAGGGATAGTGTCCACTCTATTGCCAACTTTGACGCCCCGATGAAGGTTGGAAAATTATTAGTTTACCATGAAAGTTTTGGCACAAAATCATCTCTATATTGGCAACATGTGTGCTAAATTTCAAGGCCAAAAGATGAATACAAAAAAATATATTCAAAATCTACCCACATAGGGTGACTCTAAAAAATGTTTCACAGCTGCCAACTTTGACACCCTTCCAAGGATTGAAAAAAAACTCATTTGCCCATGAAATTTTGGCGCAAGACCATCTCCTTGTTGATTACAAGTGTGAAAAATTTCAAGTCCAAAAGATCCACAATTTTTTTATTCCAAATCCACCAATATGTGTAGTTATGAGAATAAATGAGGAAACCATTTCACTACTTCCAACTTTGACACCGTCCTTAGGGCTGAAAAAATTGTTACTTTACCAAGAAGTTTTTGGCACAAGATCATCTCTATGTTGATAACATGTGTGAAAATTTCAAGGCCAAGAGATGCATACAAAAATAGATATTCAAAATCTACCAACGTGTGTAACGATGAGAAACAATTTGAGGGACATATTGAAAATGTCAAAATATCTTTGACACCTCATCCTCCCGCGTTGAATTTATCCATGTGACACAATCCCTAAACATAAATGCTTCTCAATTTTTTTATTACATCTGTATGTAGAAGTATGGAGTTGTTTCATTGGGAAGAATCTACTTGGTTATAAACTGTGCATCATACACGCATGACAAAGTTTTCTCCTCTAAATATCAATTGAGCACTGTTATATAAAAAGAATGTTGTGTGTGATTTATGATAAATTGAATGTTGGGATGATAAGGAGAATAGAGAGAGTGTTGTGTGTGATGCATGAGTGTTGCATATTGATTGAGTTATATGGACTAAGTCATGGTATACATGAGTGTTACATGAGTGTAGTTATATAGATGAGCAAGTAATGCACATAGATTGAGTTATTCACAATCTATTTTTTACAAAATTATTTTCAAAAAACTATTTTTTACCTTGAGGAAGATAATTGTGACTCCAATTTTCTACACACGGCATTCTCATCACACTTTTCCATAGACATGCCTCTAATCTTTTTACATGGTCTTCTCTACAAATTTGGTTCCATTGCCATGACTTTCAACCAAAATCTCTAGTGAGTAACTCACTCTGGAGACTGGATGAAGTAGGGTAGAGGCACCCAATTCCAATCACTTAAGCCAATTGGGGACTTGTATGTCAAAAACATTTATGTAGAAAGATGCAGAATTAGGAATGAAACTCAACAAATATTTTTTTGAAATTTCATCACAAAGATTTGAAATTGATATTGAATTTAAAAGCCCAAAAACCACCGGAGCCCATAATCAAACCCTAGAATAGGTGAGATTTGGTGCCCTCCTTCACCCAATGCCAACAAGTCTACCTTAACTCTCTTCCATCCATGAAATGCGGCTCAAGCAAATGATTACCTTCCGAGTGCATCGAAGCTGCTGGCCAGGTTGGTGCACACATCGAGAGTATCTAGGTGAGTCGGATCATAGGAGTCCTCTAATATACTCCGGGAATTTTGATTTTTTGTTTTTGGCACACACAAGTTGTTATTTAGGAACTCGTGGCGGTCCTATCAAGTAGAAGAAGATTTCACAGTCACGGATCAATCAACCCGCAGCCACTTCATTCTTTGGGTATCTCCCACTATCACCCAGATAGTTTAGGGTCATCTGTGACCTAGTCCAGAAGTTTTCAAAGAGCTCTGCAGACTGCTCAATCACACGAAGCTCCACACAAGTGCTGCCCATCTGGTTCAAGAGCATTCCCAGCAGAGACGTCATACCCAAACCCCCATCTCTCAGCATACAAGTTGCACTCTTGAAGGCTCCAAAGCAGGCCCAAACTTCTCCATCATGTCGTAGAAGATTCCCCATTGCGCTTCTGTCTCACCCATTGCCGCTTGCTGAACTGTTCACAAAACATGATAGAGCAATTGAAACTCACTTGAAGTTGGAACAAAGTACCCCGTGACTTTCACCTCTAGGCTCTAATTAGTTCTTGAAAATCATGAGGACTATTTACAAAACAATGTGATAGACCAATTGAAACTCACAAAACATGATAGACCAATTGAAACTCACCTCTAAATAGGTCTTGAAAATCAGCTCGAAGGAGGGAAAGGCGACTAATATTCATGTTAGAAAGTCTCTCTTCATTCTCAAAGAAGGCTAAAACTACTCCGACTTAAGTTTAGAGACCACCAAGCTTTCTTTGATCTAGTGACTATTTTAAGTAAGGAAAGAGTAGTAAAAAAAAGGGGTAACTAACACTAGTTTCACTTAAATAAGACTTCCATAGGAGGGTAAGACCACCAAGATCTGCAACTATTTCGAGTGAGGAAACTAGAGTAGTCTAAACAGGGGTTATCTCGCTGAAACTCTGGGTGACTTTACAAATAACTCTCCTGATCAGAATAGAGCACTAGAGTGACTCGAACCTGGAAGAGATTCCTGGATGATGGCGCACGCTGAAGATGCAAAATGGCAGTCTCTTTCTCGTTCAGTCGCTACCAAACAGCAAACACATCCGCAAGCTAACTTGCAACATCATCTGGGTTATGACCTGAGCCCTGCCTTCAATAGATGTTCTCAGCGTTCACAGAAGAACTAGGCCCAGAGTTCCTGAGCAGTTTTATTTAGTACTTATGAGCCTCTACAGCAAGGAGTCAAGTTACGACTCATAGTATTCCGCCTGATTCATCCATCAGGCTACTGCTACTGGCGCTGAATCCATACTGTCGATGCAACTAACATATTATCAGCCTAAACACCACCACTCGCAAAATTGACTTATCTCAAGCTGCACTTGGCGCCAAATGCCATAATGTGACGGTCACAAACACAACACATATTCTGTGTACAAGACTCCAACGGACTGTTTCATTACAACGAATAATCTGTCTCCAAGCCTCTAACTCTTCCGTCGATTTCTCCACCTTTCAACTCCTTCAAGCGTCTCAGCTACCTGGAATTCACAAACCAACTGTCAGCAATCAGATATCCAGAGCACATTATGGAGATCATATTCATTGCTTTGAGTTTGAGGTTCAACATGGGTTCAAAATACACTACATAACGCTGTTTACAGAGGAGGTACTAGAACTAGGAGGAACTGTCATTGTTGGTAGAAACTCATGTCAAAGGTGGGAGAAGCTGCTAATGTAGGGATAACTCTATGAAGTAGGGTCATCAATGAGGAGATATGAATGACTTCACGAAATTTCTTGAGCTATTGGCACAATTTCGATCAGTCCAAAAACGACAGAAAATGATGAGATGTTAACCGTAGCTCACCACAAGTTCGTGGCTTGAAGCAAGTTGAAGTCCAGGCTGAATGTTGCGCAGCTAATACTTGGGTGGAGGCGGATGCTTCTCGTACTTGGGCGGAGGGGGAGACTTCTCATACTTGGGAGGAGGCGGATGCTTCTCGTACTTGGGTGGAGGTGGAGACTTCTCGTACTTCGGAGGAGGCGGATGCTTCTCGTACTTGGGTGGAGGTGGAGACTTCTCGTACTTGGGTGGAGGCGGATGCTTCTCGTACTTGGGCGGAGGGGGAGACTTCTCATACTTGGGAGGAGGCGGATGCTTCTCGTATTTGGGTGGAGGCGGAGACTTCTCGTACTTCGGAGGGGGCTTCTCGTGCTTCGGAGGGGGCTTCTCGTGCTTCGGAGGGGGCTTCTCGTGCTTCGGAGGGGGCTTCTCGTGCTTCGGAGGGGGCTTCTCGTGCTTCGGAGGGGGCTCCTCGTGCTTCGGAGGGGGCTTCTCAAACTTCGGAGGGGGCTTCTCGAACTTCGGAGGGGGCTTCTCGAACTTCGGAGGGGGCTTCTCGAACTTCGGAGGGGGCTTCTCGAACTTCGGAGGGGGCTTCTCGTGCTTCGGAGGGGGCTTCTCGTACTTCGGAGGGGGCTTCTCGTGCTTCGGAGGGGGCTCCTCGTACTTCGGAGGGGGCTTCTCGAACTTCGGAGGGGGCTTCTCGTACTTCGGAGGGGGCTTCTCGTACTTGGGAGGAGGCTTCTCGTACTTCGGAGGAGAATATTCCATCAAGTCACGCCCCCTAGCATCCGCTGGAGCCCCAACAAGAACCACCAACAGGGCCAGCACAACAGCCAGGCTCATCCGCAAGGGAGCCATTGCCAGAGATGAGTGAATGAGAGAGAGAGAGGTGGGAAGATTGTAGAATGGGGTGTGGTCTTTATAGTGCTCGAGCCGATGGCTGAAGTACCAAGCCTTTCTATTAAGTATATACTTAGATGAGGTGCTTTGACAGACTAGCATTTTCCTGTAGTACCAACGGAAATGGGGACATGAAAGTCACAAAAGTAGACCGTCCCGTTGGCTGTACGATTAAGAAAGTAGATTACAAAACATAAACTGCATGTTGTCGCCTCCGGATGCCGAACAAATGTGGCGACCTGATTCTCAACCGGAGCCTGGATGTGCTCATTTCATATCTTATGTTTCTCCACCCCAGCCTGGATGTGGTCATTTCAAAGCTCGTGCACCTCCTGTCTATCTCTTGTGCGTATCCTTTGCATATCTTATGCATCTCCTGTACATCTCTTGGCTTTCTCTAATACGTCTCTTATGCATGTCTTATGCGTGTCTTGTAGCAAATTCAGCTGCGGTACTTTCATGTGGCTATTTCAGAACTGGCATGTCCCATGGATAATTTAGTCAGCGAGCAGATTCAATTATTGATGACTTTGACAAGTCGATGCTTGACATACGTGATTTGTGAGGGAAATGATGTCAAGAAATGAAACAATGCAATCTCTCTTGCAATCAAACTTCCTGTCAGTGATCACAGTGCTGAAAAGGTTCAACGAACTGGTCCTGACAATGACGTATTGTTGGCATGCAATTGTTGACATTGACGTGCTTGCTCAGCTGGGCTCTGCATGTTACATGATATTCCACTGTAACTTCTTCAATCAGGTAGGGTAGGTTGTGGCGTTTTAGTTAAGAACATCGTGGAACCTACTTCGACAACTTCGCCTTTTGCTGCAGGAATGTACTGAACTTGTACTTGTTACTTGAACTATACTTGTCCTTGTCACTGTACTCTACTTGTCCTTGTTAATTGTAATATTCTTGCTGTTTCAAATTGTATGTAACTGATAGAGTACTCATACAATGTTACACGATATATAATCAGCATTTCACATTCATTGGTTGTCATAATACCAAATATATGCAACGTAATATACATATCAGAGTATTTGATATATTGGAAACTTCGACTGCTTTTACAAACTTTGATATCTAGAAAGTCCAAAGTATAAAAATCTATGAATGCTGGACTACCAGAACTTGTGATATGTTGGCAAAGTTCCCATTATCGTGATAGTAACTTATTTATAAAGGTTAAGGTTTAGTAGGTGAGAATTAAAAATTTGGTTAGAAGTTTGGCTCTAATTTCAAAATAAAAGGTAAATCTTACTATATAAGGATCGTCAAAGTTATTGATAGCATGTTAGTTATATTGACCAATCCTTGTTATTTTGGCCACTGGAAATATAGTGACTTGTGACTACTTCCCATACTTCGAAATTTTGTAACTCTTTTTTCACCTAACATTGGCCAACATGCTGAGTTGAGATCGCTGAGTATTTTACATGTAAACAACGACTAGAATCCTACTACATTGGGACCATTGTTACGTACAATCAACTTTGCAACCCTACTCGTCACCACTTTACAAGTTATGAGTTGGCCAAGAGTTTGATTCTAAATATTTGATACTTGATGGTCCTCTAATAAGAAAATTTGCGCTGCATTTGCAGCTTACAATCGAACTCTCCATTCAGCCCGTCTAACCCCAAACTATCATAAATATCCCTCATTAGCCATAACTGTGACCTTATTCTCAGCCTTTACATCCTCGTCTGAACAGGCACCACAAATATCATGGTGTCAGTCTGCAGAAATTGTAGAAGTTAGAACAGAGAGAAAAACCTCGACACTATGGATTGTTCCGTCAGGTTGAATTACATGGTAGCATAGGACTTGGTTGCAGAGCATGATTAGCAGCGTCCAGTGCATGTTTATGTCAGGGTTGTCTATCGTGACATTGTGACAGTGACGTGCCGTCATGACGTGACGCGTCGTGACGGACCCTCCCGTCACGACATAATAGAGTCAACGTAGGGTCAAAGGCCAACTTTACCCCTATGCATGGTAGATTAGTTACTTCGGCGTTGACGTGGCCATCCTATGTGGCAATGAAATCCAATGTGGCCACCTACATGGCAATGATATCATTAGAAAATACCATCATTTTACCCTGGAGAATTAACTCTAAACTCCCCTCAACCCC
>OZ020518.1:1600303-1715562 GCA_963971425.1 Bryoerythrophyllum caledonicum | reverse complement strand
CGGACTGCCCGCGGACTGAGGCGGGGACTGGCCGCGGACAGCCTTCGATGACTGAGTGAGGCGCGGATTGGCGCGGACACTCCTTCGACCCAAGCTGAAAATTACCGCGTCCATGAATTTACCGCAGTTGATGACATGTCTACACATGTGGCATGCAGATTCCTTTCTGATTCCAACGTGTCTCTCCAGAGGTAAATGTGAAAATTGTGTTTTCTGCCATCAAAATGGCTCCGTCACAGTAAAGTCACGATCCGTCACAATGTCATGCCGTCATTGTGTCGTGACATCGTGACATTGTGACGGAAATTGTCCCCGTCACGACACAATAGTCAACCCTGGTTTATGTAAAACCAAGATATGTGCTGATTTTTTTCTTTGAACTAACTTTCATGGAAATATAATGTCAAATTTCAGTATCTAACCTTCCGAAATTGAACTCAAACCATGACCTAATTGCGTTATGGATTACTATCTGTCATTTTGAATGTTTAATACTTCAGTAGAGTTCATATGAAACACATACTAACTGAAGTATCTTTTTTGCACAGTATTGCATATGTGATTTATGGATCTACTCATTTCATAAGAATTTATGCATGTGAATATAATATGAAGGTATGATCACAGTTATTGTTAACCCCTAAAAGCCCAAGATTCCTAGTTAAGAAACACTCCACAAATTCCACGCGCAAAAAGTGGCAAAATCATTAATAGGCAAAATATAGATGAATTTTGACTGTAGGATATGAAAAAAGACTTTAATTTGAACGTGCAATTTTTTTTTGAGCACCCATCCACCGCAGGAATTGAAAGATTATAGTGTTTGAGGTGAAGAAAAAGGGATCTTTCCTTCCTTGCATTGAGTGGAATAGTATACTTTGATTTCACTTGGAATCAAATTGTTGTCCAAATCTTTTACCATTGTGCTAACCACAATGTTGGTTCTATACACATCAATTTTTTGTAGTATAGGGGTGTAGCATATACAAAAAGAGTGGGTGAGGAGTGGAGGTTCAAAAATTGCCATTCCCCATTCCTATTTATTGTGAACTTGATGTATATTAGAATGTTAATCCAAACAGCTACTAAGAGGATTTTTACCACATATTTTTATCAAAAAACTAAAAAGTGAAAAAATATGAAGATCTCTATGTTTATGTAAAAAAATGAAGTTCATTTCCCCCTTGCCCAAAATGTGTGAAAATATTCGACTTGGATTAGAATGTTTCTTTACACTATAGAGTCTAGACAAGAATTATTTTTTGACATCTTCAAAGAAGGTAATATGCTCTACATGTACGAAAAATCTAAGTGTCAATAGATACTTCTAGCAAAATTTCTAGCAATATAAAACACAATTATCAACTTCTATTTTCATTTTATTTCTTTATAGAATAATGAGAGAGCTTTATATGGTTTGTATTAAATTATTTTCCTAAATTAAAAAAATTGAACGTGTTTTGTACTATTCATATATTTTGCAAAAATTTGACCATGCGTAAGCACCTAGACCATGTGTAAGCACCTAGACCATGCGTAAGCACCTAGACCATGCGTAAGCACCTAGACCAAAAATTTGTATTTTCCAAAATTTTGGACAACTCTCCTTTTTGACTTAATTATGTACAATACCAACCGTGGCATAGGGTAATTGGAAACCTTCACATTCCCCTTTTTTTTTTGTCTTTGCATGTGTAGTCTATTTGAAACATAGAAAAGTCATTTTTACGCCGATGTTAAATGGTTTCTATTTTATTCTTAGTTCTTTAACATGTGCGATATTTTTGAACCTTTTCATTTCTCCTCCTATTTACCTTGTTAACATTGGATTCATTGTTAGTGACTTACATAGGCCTGAAAAAATATGGGGAGATATTAGAGATGCTTTTTTTCAAGAGCTTACGGTTAGAGGTCCAAAGTAATAAGGTAAGCCCCCCCATAACCCAACCAAAACCATAGCCAACCCTCTTCTATCCCATTACCGCCAACTCAATTCCAAATGGAGGTTTCTATTAGTCAATGCCCTTTCTTTCGGTCGTTGGTTATGGGGGGTACCTATTGTTGGCCACCCACTAAACATAGCTGCACAATTTGAAAATTCATAGCTAATTCAATTTTCAACGAAAAAATATGAAATCACTTGGGTTGGAATTGTAATTATATTGGCTATCATTGAAAAATAAGAGTATAATTATCTCTTCTCTCCATATATGTACATTCCTTAACTTGTCGATCTTAGGGGGGCTTACCTTAGTTTGAATATAGATTTCCTTCCCACTTCTTGGCAAAGACAAAATCGGTGTGTTTTTTGAGGAACGTCATGATCTTGTCAGAACTAAAAATAAGAGCTTCTTGCATGTAATGGCTTTCCCAATCCATGGAAAGGAGGAATGCCATGGCCAAGGCCAAAGTGCATTTCAAAAGGTTGTCCAACCCTGCTAGACCTACTTTGGTGAGTGGATTAAGAGCTAGCATAATCTCGTCAATCGTCATAATTCTTCAACCAGAACTTCTCCCGGATAAGAAGTTAGAACAATATCTTCTGAATGGATTAAGCGGACGCATTGAGTTGGGCAATATGACTTCAAAGTGACCGATTGAATTGCCTTCGGCATAGTCTTCTTAGAGTATACGGCTAGCTCCTCGTCAGTTTGCTTCCGGCGAGGGATAAATCGGTACGGTGCTTTCGGACAACCACCCATGTGCGCATTCGGGTCCGCTAGTTCCGGAAGTCAAATGAAGTGATCGAGTCTCTCGATTAGACTGCGCTCACCTTCGAATCTGCACTCCGGAAATGGCCACCTCTCATGATTCATAATGTTACTACGATCCCCAATGAAAACGTCCAACACTGTAACGCCAATGTTGCCCTTCCCTAGGAAAATATTCTGGAATGGCTGAGTAGCTAGGGAGTCGTTGACCCGGCTAGTGGCCGCTAGAATACCGTTGCTGATATAGTGTTTTACCACCTTACCTACCCATTCCATTTGAGATATGAAAGGAAGAGGGATTTGGGGTTCAAAAGAAGGATCTACGTGAAGATCAACAGGAACATTCTCTAATGAAAGGACTAAGCACTTTGCCATCCAAAGGATTGTCCTACCAATAGAATCCGCCAAGACGGAGATGTCGTCCTATTGCGGATGCATGGGAAGAGAATGGGCCTTGAGGATGATCTTGGACACGCCTATTAACATCAGAACAACAAGGTGAAGTTGAATGTTGACATTGAGTCAGTGACCGGTCAGAACAACCTCAATGACAACGCCTTGTCCAACCACACCATGATAGGGGTAGACAAGGAAGATTGTCTTGCCCGGAACAAACTTAGAGTGTGGCCATGGAGGAAGATTTGTGAAATCAACGGGGGGTGTAGGTGAAGTAGTCATCAATCTCGGTCTGCTCGTACAATCACTTCCGCACGATTCAATTATCCCTACCCAATGACAAGAGTAAGAGGTGAAAAGAACGTGAGTTCAGATCAACTCTGAGAGACAAGGAGTTCACCCAATTACCACTAGGAGATTGGAAGTGCACTTGATCCCCCACATGAGATCAAGAGCACACCCAATCTCCCACAAGAGATTGGGAGCACGACTCCTCTCTATTGCTAGATCGGGTGCGCGCCTGATCTCAGAATTCTTAGAATATCCAAAGACATACGGCTGTACAGATACAAAAGATATACAAATCTACGATTACGAACCAAGTCCATGTTGTACACAACTACAGACAAACTTGTCAGTCATATGGTTTGCTCGCGCACGAGAGTGAACAAAAAGATTGAATTAGAAGAGATTGAACAAAAAGATCTAACAAAGACAATTGAAGAGACCTCGATGAATTTAATGCATGATGAGGGCCGAGTGCAAAAATGGTATCATACCTTGAATTGCGAAGCGAGTAACGCCTTATTCCTTTGAAATAGTGTTCGATGCTACAATATAAAGCGGCCAACTACAGCAGTAAAGAATGACGAAAGCAATCAACCACAACCAACTACAGCAGCAAAGAATGACGAGAGCAATCTCTACGCTTTAGTGCTCCACGCTCACCGACTACCACACTCAAGGTCTTTAGTCTCCGAATTCTTCGCTCGGGCACTTTACAGTCACCAACTTCCGCGCTCAATCTCACCACATTCAATTCTAACAGCATGCTCCATATCTCACACAGCTCAGAACTTGCTCACAGACTGCAACCACATAAGAACTTCTTCCTCGAAATGACAGCAGCCTAGTCTTTGAGTGATAGAGAGGGAATCTGAATTTTAAATTGAACCCCCATGTTGGCGGGAACAAAAATCATCATGACTTCCGGCCCAAAGAGAATGGTCATGTTGCTCTCAATAGCATATATGATGGAAGACCTACACAATAACTAACACCATCATCCGTTGTCCCTGAACAGAACGGGAAAAATTAGTTACTGCAAGTAAAACATAATCATCCGGTATAGTTTAACCCTCAAAGGACCAATTGTCCCTATTGGAGACAATTTTAATATCGGGCATGTACCTTAAATTCGAAAAAAAATCTTTTTCAATTGATATCATATTCCTAGATTGTACTTGATAAGAGATTTGTAAAGGTATTTTTTATTATCTTTGGATTCATAATTTCAAGTTAGTATCACTTAAATTAATGATAGGGACTCCAGGCAGCTCCAAAAGTTTTGCTAAAAGTGTCTATTGACGATGGGATTTTTCATACACATAGAGAATGTTACCTCCTTTGAGAATGTCAAAAAACAAAGTCTTGTCTTTAGTAGAAAAAAAACATTTAAACTCAAGTCAAACATTGTCAGGCAAGGTACCAAAAAATCTTCTTTTTTTCTACATAAAAGCGAGTGATCTTCATATTTTTCACTTTTTATTTTTTGGACAAAAACATGTAGTGTATACCTTCTTATTGACAGTTTGGATTATCATTAGTGGAAAAATCTAGTTCCATTGTTTTGCGTTGAAACGCTATAATCTTCATGTCTGTGCGGTGGATTGCAACCAAAATAACATGGTAGGCTTATATAGTAGTCTTAATGAAAGATATTACGGTTAAAAGTAGATTATACTTCAATTTAGTTCGATTATTTTGCTACTTTTTTATAGTGGCAAATTTGGAGTGTTTCATCTGGGAAAAACGCCTTGGTCCATTAGGGGTTAATGTAAGTATCGAGTCACGTGGGTAGGGTTTACAGCTCTAGGATTTAGGGTTCACGATATAGGATCGAGGGTGTAGGGTCCAAGGATTTTAGGGTTATGGGATGCTTGGACTATCATGTATTTCTTTTCAAAAAAATTCCTTTGTCCAAAAATTTTAATTATATAAATTTGGGAGCTAAATCTCAACCAATTTAGAACCTTGAACCAAATTACACAAAGATTGGCAACCACCTCTGTTTGTGCCCAAATGAAGAAAACATTTTATTGTGTGATTGTGATTGTGAGAAAAAAACCATTGCGTCTTGATAAAAATGGGAGATTTCCTTACTTTAAATAAGGCTCTGTGTGCGAAAGAAGAAAATACCTGCGCTTGTGTCCAAAAAAAAGAAAAATTCAAACATTGCAGATGTACCTTTCCGACAAGTAAAAGAATGTATAGTTTCCACCAATAAGTATACGTTCACGAATGTTTCCACACTACACTGCTGCCAACTTTGACACCCTTCTAAGGGCTGAAAAAATGTCATTTTACCATTAAATTTTTGGCACAAGATCATTTCTATGTTCACAACATGTGTGCAAAATTTCAAGGCCAGAAGATGAATAAGAAAAAAGATATTCAATATCTACCAACATGTGTAGTTGTGAGCCGTTCACAGTTGCCAACTTTGACACCCTCTCTAAGATTGATTTTTATTTTATTTACGGTGAAATTTATGGCACAAGATCATCTATATCTTTAAAACAAATTTGCCAAATTTCAAGACCACATGATGAATATAAAAAAAGATACTCAAAATTGTTTTTCATACTTACATATGTTGGTAGATTTTGAAGATGGATTTTTGTATTCATCTTCTGGCCTTAAAATTTGGCACACATTATAATCACATAGAGATGATCTTGTGCCAAAAATTTCATGGTCAATGAACAGTTTTTCAGACCTACGGAGGGTGCCAAAGTTGGCAATAGTGAAATGGTTTCCCTGGTTGTTTCTTACAACTACACATGTTGGTAGATTTAGATTTTTTCTTTTCTTTTGTGGATCTTTTGGACTTAAAATGAAGCACACATAAAATCAACACAATGATGGTTTCATATCCAAAATCTCATGGGAAAAAAACTAAAATTTAATCCTTGGGAAGGTGTCAAAGTTGGCAGCAGTGAAATGTTTTTCACAACTACGCATGCTGGTAGATCTCAAAAATCGTTTGTTATGTGTATAATTTAGCCTATAAATTTGGCTCACATGTAATCAACATGGGGATAGTTTCATGCCAAAAAATTTATGGGGAAAAAAACTTCAATCCTTGGAAGTGTGTCAAAGTTGGCAAGGAGTGAAATATTTCTCACAACTACATATGTTGGTTGATTTGGAATATTCTTTTTTGTGTGGATCTTTTGGACTTGAATTTTTTGCACATGTAATCAACACAGAGGTGGTCTCATAATAAAAATTCCATGGAAAAAAATTCTTTCAATACTTGGAAGGGTGTCAAAGTTGGCAGCTATGAAACTTTTCTCATAGCTACACATGTTGGAAAATTTTGAATATCTTTTTTTGAATTCATCTTCAAGACTTGAAACTTGGCACACATGTTGTCAACATAGAAATGATCTTGTGCCAAAAATTTCATGGTGA
Organism: Bryoerythrophyllum caledonicum; assembly: GCA_963971425.1. NCBI lineage: Eukaryota > Viridiplantae > Streptophyta > Bryopsida > Pottiales > Pottiaceae > Bryoerythrophyllum > Bryoerythrophyllum caledonicum. The sequence goes on along the minus strand of OZ020518.1, from coordinate 1,708,759 downwards.
AATGACAAATTTTTAGCCTTTAAATGGATCACGGGTGTCAAAGTTGGCAGCAGTGTGGAAATGTACAATACATAAGCAAAATGAACGTATACTTATTGGTGGGTATTGAACATTTACAGGGATAAACGTTTTTCAAAAAAATCGATAGCGTAAGAAATACCAAATCCAACCGAAGTAATTTCATATGTTTCCATAATGTAAAGTATTGAATTTCATATTTTTCATATTTTAAATTTCTCCCCTTGTCCAAAATGTAAATTATTTAAAATTGAGAGATGAACCGCATTCTATTTAGAACCTCAAAGCATAATGCACAAAGATTGGGCACTACCATAATTGTTTGTGTGAAAAAAGAAAATCTTTGATTGTGTGCTTGAACGAAGAAAACCTTTCATTGTTGAAACAAAAAACCTTGGTTTATTTTTTTTAAATTCTTTGTGTGCGTAAAAAGAATTCCACTTAGCTTGCTTGCTTGATTTTTTTATAGCAATAGCGTAAGAAATACCAAATCCAACTAAAATAATTTCATATTTTTCCAATGAAATTGAATTAGATATGACTTTCCAACTGAGCCGGTGATAATGGGATATGAGATGTATGGATTTACCCCCATTTGTAAAGGCTTTGGGATAAACATGTGACATAAAAGTGAAAAATCTTTGTTTTTGTGCGTAAAAATAAGTTACCTTTGCTTGAGTAAAAAAAAACAAAAATGAAACGTTCCTTAATGTACATTAACAACAATGATTAAATACCTTTCTGACAAGGAAATGAATGTGCATATATATAAAGAGAAACGCTTGTTTTTTTTTTTTTTCTTTTTGGCAACAGCAAAATTTTAGCGAATCCAACCAAAGTGATTTTCATATTGTTCCAATGAAAATTGAATTAGTTATGAACTTTCAATTGAGTCTGTGGCAATATGATGTTAGTGGTATGGATTTATCCCAATTTTTTAGGCTTTGGATCATTATGTGGCACTCTTGAGTGACGACTCGTGACAGTAAATTTCAAAGCCACCTGGATAGGGTTCATGGGTCTAGGATTTAGGATCGAGGATTTAGGGTTGAGGGTTTCACGTCTAAGGTTTAGGGTCTATGGTTTTGGATTCAAGATTTAAGGTCCAAGTATTTGAGGGTTTTGGGATGCATGGGCTATCATGTTTTTCTTTATAAATTTTTTCCTTTGTCAAAAATTTAAATTATATATTTTGGAAGTCGAATTGCAATTATTATAGAACCTTGAATCATAATACAAAAAGATCAGCCACTACCTTTGTTTGTGCCCTTAAAAAAATTAATGATGTTTGTGTGATCATGCTTGAAAGAAAATAACATTTGCTCGCTTAATCAAAAGGCTTTGTTTGTAAGAAAAAAATGCCTTTGGTTTTAAAATTAACAAAAATCCAAACACTGCTTAGGGTACATATATTGAATGTTGAGTATTAGCCGGGTTAAATGGGATGGAAGTGGGTTAGATTTACCCGAATTGAATAGGCTTTGGAATACTAAAATAAAAAATATCATTGATTGAGTCAATATCCTTGAAAAAAAAGAATTTGGATTGTTGACAAATAAAGCCATAGCTAGTGTCAATGCATAAGGCACATGTTTTAATTCATTTCCACCAAAAAATTTAAAAATAGAAATAATGCATGGTCTGCATGGCAGGTTCTATATGTGTAGGTGAAGTGTCAAGTCATAAGAGAAATAATTAAGATTTTGAAAGTTTTGAAAATTTTGAGCAACATCCAATACTTGATGGCTTGATGGAATATATTAGAGACTAGAGTGTTAAAGTTACCATACATTGGGAGTGAAAATTGTGGGTTTTGGAGGGTATACTACGGTACTTCACCCATCCATAGATTCCTACAAGAAAATTTGTACTTCGAATGAGAGTGGTTTAGATGTGCACTAGGTTAATACCTTCACATTGACATATATGTGAAGTAAACATTTATACTTGATTGTATACGAAAATATTCCAAACTAATACAAATTAAAACAAAAGTTTTGAATGTGATGAGGGGAGATCCACAATCACAAAACAATGAAAGAGTCACTTAAGTAAAAACTTAATCAAATTTAAAGGCCAAAACCATTTGGCATGTGTATGAATTCCATTTGGCATGTACATTCCTAGCTTTTCCATGAGTTCTATAACTCCAAATTGTGATCTAATTTTATGAGAGTGTACATCTAATATGTACGCAAATCTAAACTCCAAATTCCACAACCTAATTCCTCATGGATTTCATGTAGATTGAGATTCAACTCATTTAGAGACCAAATTTGGGTCTCATGGGTTCTAAGGGTTAAAGGCAAGAAGGTCAACGCAGTCGTATGCTTCTTTTCGATGTTTAGGATGGTCCTTGTGACCATGGACTTTTAAGACTCCTAAGAGCATCCCCAACTCAGCCTCAACCTGAAATTTTGAGGCTATGCAATGGTCATCCCCTCAATGAGACCTTCAACAAGGTCTTTATTATTGGAGACCCGCCAATATTTCAGTAGTCAACAAACATGCATTAGTAAACTGTTGCTACTTAGTTTATGCATAAACAAGAAAACGGTAGGACCGTAAGGGCTCTGTCTTTACACTCGATTTGTAGTTTCAAGATCATATATTAACCTATTTAATACAACATGGTGAATTTAGTATTTGGGGCATTTTTTATAAATTTGTTTTCAAATATTTTTTTCTTTTCAATAATTGCATTGAATATAATTGCAATAAAATTTATGTAAGTTGTATGTAATTATGTACAACATGATATCTATTCTATGTATAATGTTCAATGCCTAATGTTTAATTCTAATCTTGTATGTAAACTGGTATTTAATGTTCAAAGTCAAATCTATAGTTTAAAATATGATTGAACATGATTAGATATAAGCATTTCATATTTTAATTTTATTTTAATATTTATATAGTGTACGTATTACAAAATCCATATTTAGATTATTTATGATTGTTTCCAATCAAAATATCCATCATTGAAGAAATTATGGATCATTTCTTATTTTATTTTCCTTGAAGTATTTTTGTTTAAATAAAACGAAATGAGGTTGAATTTTTTAAAAACTTTGGTAATGTAGTTGGTAGTTTAAAAGCACAATATATAGGTTTATGATAATCCGGCCAATATGCATCTGTAACTCCATACTTAGCATCTACTCGAGGGATGTTTGTCCAAATATGATCTATCAAAGAATTATTCTTTGTAGTACTTGTTAATATTTTTTGATGTAAACAATGGTTATGCATATAATTTAAAATCTCATTAGCATCATATTTTTGGGTTGTATTTTCTAAAATATCAACATTGAAATCTCCTAGAATAATAATTGGACATTCGTTTGGTGCTTTACATATCAGTAGTTGTAGAATTTCTAGAATTTTTTCTAATTTGGTTGAATGGGATCTATATATAGTAATAACATGTATAGCATTTCGAGTTCCCAAATTAAATGAAGCAGCAATAAATTCACTACCATTGTATGTTTCGATGTTGCAAGATCCCATACGATTTTCGTACATTAATAATATTCCGTGTTTATCATAAGCATGTATATATTTATATCGAGAAGTATCAATGTAATTTATGATTTCATTTGCATGTTCTACTCTGGTTTCTTGAAAACATAAAATATGAGCTGCTTGCATATTATGATCACTTTTATAATCAATGTGATGTTTTTGTAATGAATTTATATTGATACTCTGGATAATTATATGTGAATGACGCATTGTTTGTAATCTTGGTACAAGAAATTCCCATTTTGCAATTGAATTTAATCTGTTCATTTCATCAGTAACACATGCATCTACACGAAAATTGGAAATAGTTAATGGAGCAAGTAAATATAATTTTTCTTTGGTACACACACGAGATAATGCTGTATAAGTTAATCCGTGTTTATTAATATTACTTGGATTAAAAGCTACATCATCCAATGATAAACCTTGTGAGCGATGAATTGTTCGTGCTGCGGCTAATTGAATAGGAAATTGTATACGTGTTAAAAGATACTTGTTATTCTTGCTAAGATTTATTTCTTTTGAAACTAACTCTATAGGAGTCCAAGTAGAATCTACATTTTGATCTTCATATAATTGAGCATTTGCGAACCTTGCAGTTTTACCAATTTTTTCATTGAAATTTTTTATCCATACATATGTTTTATTGTTAATTGATGTGGCTGTTTTGAATAATCCATCTGCTCCATGAACAAGTCCATCTGAGGTGGCATAATTGTGGGTGAGTTCCACCAACATATTTTTTTTAACTTTGATTGTAGTTTGAAGTCCGGCAGTTTTATTTGGATTGTCTGGAATTTTAAATGTTGATGGTAGTGAATGATGTCGAATATCAATTGCTTCAAAATTAAATGTAGGTTCCGTAGATTTCATAAACTCTCTATTGTTATGAGCAGATGTTTCCGTATTAGTGTAATATAAATAAGGAATTATTGAACTTTCTGGAGGTTTTTTCAAACATAAATTATTTATGAATTCCACATCTTCTACTGTATGAGTTGCCTTTCGGAATCTATTTAATATATTTATAAATATGGGATCATTTTGACGCACAATGGTTTGTAGCTCGTAGCATTTCATATATTGATGCCAAAAATTTGGAGCTATAGCATTAAGACCAAAGTCAAGTTGTTGAAAAACCCATTTATCTCTTACTGGAGGAGCTTGATAAAAATCACCAGTGACTATAACATCTAAACCTCCAAAAACTTTATTTTGTACATGCATAATTGAACGAAGTCGTTGATCAATAGCATGTAACATTCTAGCACCTACAAGTGATACTTCATCAAGTACAATAAATCGCAATTCTTCATATTGATCTGTTAATTTATTCAGCATTTCTGAAGATAAATTATTAAGATTTTCAAGTGATTGATTGATAGGAATATATAAAGCTGAGTGAATAGTAGTTCCATTGATATTAAAAGCTGCTTTTCCTGTGTAAGCCATAAGTAAGGCTTTTGCTTTTAACGGATTGGAATGTAGGTCTTTATGATAAATACGTAACAATCCTTGAATTATGGCATGAAGTGTGTATGTTTTTCCTGATCCTGCACCTCCAGTAAGAAACAAATATAATGACTCATTTGGAAAAGTTCTTTTCCTATACATTATATCATCATAAATTGATCTTTGCTCTTCATTAAGAGATCTTAGTATTCCAAAATATTCGTCATTTTTCATAAGTTCCAAAACATTATTGTTATCTACTGATGTATTTTTGTACGTATTTGTAGACTTTGGTTTTATATAAATATCACTAGCTAAGTCATATTTTTCAGTATTCATGCTCATTATAATCGATTCCGTTTCTTCAATAGATGCATCTTTCCAAATATCAAAATCTTGACATAAAACCAATTCATTTGCAAAATCTTGAAGATCTATCCATTCATCACCACAATCTTCTAATGCATTTTTTTGTATTTGGTAGTTAAATTTTTTTCGATTACATGAAACCATTTCTACTTGTTCGTCATATGCTTCTTTCCATGTTTCCTTTCCAATCTTTTGAGACTCTTCAGATACATTGAAAGGAACATATAGTAATAATTGTTCACGACACCAATTTTCTATATCTTTTATTTTATTGTAATGAACAAATCTTATTATTTTAGACTTTTTTCGGATCGAGATTTTATTTTTATAATAGTTATAGTCTGCTACAAAGGCAGCCAAACATATGTTTTCTAAATTACTTGGTCTATCAATGTATTTATCTATAATAGATTTGCACATAACTTCTGTGCAATCTTTATCTAATTTAAGTAATTGGTTTTGAGGTTTTAAAATAAATGCACGCTCTTGTGATGGTGATGTATTTATAAAACTAAATGAACGAGAGCAATGATATAATGATATTGATAAAATAAGATATATTGCTAACTGAGCTGACATTTGTTGGGCATTTAAAAAGGCATTTCCTAGTTTCAAAATTCTTAAATTAGCATCTGTTTTTTCTGCAATACATTTTTGTAAAATTGATTTTAACTCTACAGTAATAGTTTTATCAACTTTTGTCATATAGGATGTACAATAAGTGGCAGCAGCATATGGATCTAATATAAATTGAACATCTGTATTTGCATACCAATTATGAGCTATAATTTTGTTAAAAGCATTGGTACATATATTACTTAATGAGCGCTTTAGAAACACTTGTGGTCTTTTAAGTTGGCTACATAACACCAATATGTAAGTTTGTTCATCAATTTCAAATTTTGATAGAAATTCATCAAATTCAACCTCAGTTCCTACCTCTACATTTTGCAAATATGTAAAAATTTCTTTAGCCTTCTTTTTTAAGAATGATAGTATAGAGTTGTTTGTCTCAGCGAGAGGTTCCAATACCATTGTACGATTCATTGGAGGAAGTGGGTAATGAAATCTACATATAGATTGTCCTTTCTTTTTGCATGTTCGTGAATGTTTATGGGTTTGGGCTTCTTGTAAAGCTGCAGGTAACAAACTCTTATCACTGGATACGTACTTATCAACAAAACTTTCAATTTCTTTGTTGGAATTAGTTCTAAATTGAGGTGCATTTTTTACCCAAATTACAGCATGCTCATGTTCACTTCCACGATGTTGAAATTCGGTTATAAAAAAAAAATCCAAAACTTCTCCTAAAATAGATGATTCTTTTTTGAGCAAATCTCGAAAAGCTTTTGTACGATGATTATAGTATAAAGCGCAAGTCACCGGATCAGACCTTATTAACTCAGCAATATGACTAGATTCCAATAAATCAAAATGTGGTAAATTGAGTCGTTTAGAGTTTAGCTTATACAAAGCTTCAATTAATGGTGTCCACAATCGTTCTCCACTTGTCAAAGTAATAAAAAAAGTTGGAGGTCCCAATTGTCTAATCATAGCAAACAAATTTTTCCTTAATCCTTCAACATAATCTGGTGATGTGCGTAATTTCTCTAAATCTCGAAACCCTATATGAGATTGTAAAAGTTTATCAAGATTGGGTTCATCAACAACTTGCCCGGCGGTTAATCTTCTTCCTGAAAGCTTACCTTTTCGAATTCGAATCCAACTAGAATTCCTTACTTTTTGTAAACAGATTTTAATTGCTTTGAAGAAAATATTTTCGATGTTTGTAGCAAAATCATGATCCTTGTGCAAAATCTCCCAACTTGCTATTTGATGATAAGAAAAGTTTTCATTAATGTTTTCATTTCTAGGATGTCCATAAAATAATGTTGGATGATTCAATTCTTCACTAAACTTGTCTTTAAAAATTCCTATAGGAGAATATTCTTGACCGGGAGCAACAGATAACATCTTATCAAAATCATGAATTTTATTAGATTCTAAGAAATTATGTACTAAAGTTTCACTTGGTGGATTATCAATTTCTTCTTCAAAGTCATTTTCATTTATAGTATCACATTGAATATCTAAATTCATACTTGCTTTTAGGTGTAAAGAAAATAAACTATACCACTGTGGACGAATTCTAACATTACATTCTTCATAAAGGGGTGTTTTTATTAAATCCTTCAATGCTAACATTGTCTTATTTGGTCGTATGTTTCCTGCCATATATGGGGACTTATATTCTAATCGGCGTTTTAATAACACCCCAATTGTTGTTCCATCTTCAGGTAAACGTGGAAGAATGGATTGTGTTAAATCAATATTTACAGGCACATTTACAATACTTCCATGTAATTTGTATTGACCATAATTGTACAATCTATGTATTTGTGCAAATGCTAAGCGTGGTGATATTAATCTTTCTTCTAGTGATGTCAATTATTTCACACTTGTAATGATAGAATTTCTTGAAATGTTATTTGGAACACAAAAAACTGGAATCTTCTCATTTTTAACACAATTTAAACAAATATTGCATACATATAAATTTTCATCTTGTTTTAATACAAGACTTCGATGAAGAAAATTGTTTATTTGGTATAGAAGCTTTTCATTTATCAAAGTAGATGATGAAAGAAAATTATATCTTTCACACAATTCACATACAAAGGTTGGGGTATCATTAAATTTATCATGAAATTTAACAAAAGGGTCATTTTTTCTTTTTTGTAACTTTTGAATTAAAGTGGAATTGGCTTTTGCTTTGGATGATAGAAGTTTCATTCGCTTAACTATTTGTACTGCAGTTTTATTGAGGGTTGGATTTTTGATAACAAATGAATTTGCTTTATCAACATAAGTGTTATTGACATCATTGTTTATAATTTTTTCTAATTCAACATCCATCTCTTTCCATCTAGTATATGATCGTTTTTTTGGTGATGTATAACATTGGGTTGAATGTAAAGTAACATCAATTGGAGTGATGTGAGAATCTATTACTTGTGATTTTTTCAATATGGGGGTCTTAGGTTTTAAATTTCCAGATTTCAAGTTTCTAATGTGACGCATTACTTGATTCATTGTTAAATCAAGTTCGTTTTTCTGAAACAAAAAATTTGTAGCAATTTCGGAAGTCGTTGAATACTTTGACATTAAAGTTCTTAAAAGGTCATCTAAATCTACAGTCCTAAACATTTGTTTAGTTTTTTTGTTTATATTTCCTACCAAATTTTGATCCATGTCTAATTTCAGTTTGGATTTTATAATTGTTTCATTAGCTACACTAGGAAATGAGCCCATGTACATTTCATTGTTGAACACAACATCATTTCTATTTTTTGTTAATAAGTCTTTGGAGTTAAAAATATCATGGTCAAATGTTTTAGTTGAAGTACTTGAATTTAAACATTGTTCATTGAAATTTGATTGCCAACTAGAGAGATATGTTTGATTTGATTCATCCTGAATCAATGTCTCTTGTGAACTTAGAACCTCAATTTCATGTGAAGAACTTGAATCTAAATCAATCACATCATTATGACATTTGTTTGTATTATTAGTATTACAACTATTATCATTGGATAAAATTACCGGCATTGATTGGTGTATTTTTTCAATAGGTTCGTAATGAGAGTTTCCAAATGCTAAATGTAATGGTTCCAATTCTAATTCTTGTCTAGATATACTAATGATTTTTGCACTACTATTAAGCCAAACATAAATGGGTTTTTGTAAATAGTCGGAGATCCATTTGATGGCTGTAAAGTCCCCCCAAAGTCCACCATTACTTGCACTAAGAGCCATTTTTCTTATATAGTCATGCTCATTATATACACCTTCATGTAAATCATGCAACCATTGAGGATTTAGTTCTTGATTTCGTGTTTGTAGTGCTTTTGGTGTATTTAAAACTAAGCATTGGGCAAGATGATTCATAGAATTTTTTCTTAAGATAATAGATGAAATCTCATAGTCCAAGAGATATGAAATAGAGTCGAATAAACAATCACCAACAATGAATTTATAAGTAGTAACTCGACGTAAATTACACTCTTTTAATTTCTCATCTATAAGAGCCATTATATCAATTTATATATATATATTAATTGAAACAAATCTATAGTGATAAATGTTTGATAAAAAGTATCTACAAAGTCTAATTTTTTAATTTACAAATAAATTTTGAAATAATGAAAATAATAATGGTAGGAAATTCTATATTGTAAAACAAGTTGATAAAAATGAATGCTACAAAGTGAAATAATAAAGGTGAGAAAAGGTTTTTGAGTTTATGCTTTTGAGATCATGCTTTTGAGTTCATGCTTTTGATATCATGTTTTTGAGTAATTTGAGTAATTTGAGTAATTTGAGTAATTTGAGTAGTTTGAGTAATTTGAGTAATTTAAGTAGTTTGAGTAATTTGAGTTTTTGAGTTCATGCTTTTGAGTTCATGTTTTTGAGTTCATGCTTTTGAGATCATGTTTTTGAGTTCATGTTTTTGAGTTCATGCTTTTGAGTTCATGTTTTTGAGTTCATGCTTTTGAAATCATGTTTTTGAGTAATTTGAGTAATTTGAGTAATTTGAGTAGTTTGAGTAATTTGAGTAATTTAAGTAGTTTGAGTAATTTGAGTAATTTGAAAGTTTGGAGGATAGATACCCCTTTGGAGGAAAACAATAACACTTTACTTTTATAAAGAGAAATACAATATACTATTGCTCTTAATCTTCTCACACTAAACTTCTCCCAAGAACACACCAGAAGATTTAGGTTGTGTAAACTAACTAATCTGCTGATGTGAGGAACGACATGCACTGCCCTCCGAAGCACTGCCGAAGCACTACCCATGAACACCAAGGACTTCGAATGGGCTGCAATGTTGAAAAAATAGAGGCCACCTGTTTTCGTTTACAAAACCCAGCCTAGAAACTGAACTAATTTGTGATATCACTAGAACAAGCTAGGCCAGATCCAATAGAAAGCGTTGCCATGCTAACATACATCTGGCTGAGGAGTAACAGCATATGAAACAAAAGCAGTGGAACACAGAAGAGCGACGTTGAGCATCCTCCTGGTAGCTATGGGGAGGGCGGCCATGGCAAGCAAAAATGCACAAAGATACAAAATTTAATTATATGGAAATTAGATATAAATATACAAGACATCAATGAACTCACTTCGCCTTGGTTACAGATTCTGACCCTGTGGAGACTCCCATATCGTCCAGCTTCCTTTTAGGAGGTGTTCTAAAAGTACCCTTACTACCTTGTGAAAAATTCGTATCTATAACACTAGTACTAACCTCCATATTTTCTTCATAGCCACACAGGACAGCCATAGGTGTCAAAGAGTAGATACCTTTCACTTTTAAGCTTGACAAAAGCTTAATTTGATTACCACGTGAGAGAGCAAGAAATTGCTCCTCACTCATCCTTACTAATGCTACCAACCACTGACCCTCAATGGTGATGGAGTATTCTCCATCACCATTTACTATTTTCGCACAAGGTGTGCTTTTTTCACGACCTCTTGCATACAACGACAGTAATTACAGTAAAAACCTCCTTCTATTACCATCAAATTAGTATACTGACATTTGATGCAATGATGCTTAAAGGGAGCAACCGAAGGTCTTTCAATGGAGAGTATTCCTTCCACCTGTAAAAAACAAAAGGGATAGTTAGATGTGAAAAAATGGCATTTTACTATGGTAAATGAAAAAAGTTAAAAGACTGCAAAACTTACCGATTTACATGCCGTCATTGTTTTCTTCCCAATCTTTTCAAACACCCTTTGCAACTCCATTCTGGTGCTTTCATCCACGACAGGGGTGATGATGGTGTGATTTCTTGTAATGAGATATTTATCTCCAGAAAGGGTTGTTGAAATGTTCTTGAAAAGCACCATAACACATAATCCATTGTTGAATGCCTCTACAACTTGTTCATATTCTAGTTTAAATTGGTCAGAGAAAGCTAAGACATCATAGTCTCTTTCTTTGATACCATCTGCAACTACCACTTGGTATAAATTTCCATACTTCCGAGCAAAAGACCCCCTCACCTCTATCACACACACTGCAATAGTTGCACTTGCCCACACCTCATGGGAACGGGCCCTGAATTCTGAAACAGTGTCAGTATGATAAAATTCGGGAACAAAACCAACACGGATCGGTTCTACCAAGCTCACAACAGTAGAAGACATAACTTTCAGAACAAACATCAGATCCCCTTTCTCATGCGACTTTGCACTTTTCTTTGCCACTCCAAAATTCTCGACTCTAATAATTTGTCCTACACGAAGCTTGGACTCGTGTGCTCTAACCTGTTCCTCTTTCACACTTAATGTGACGGTTGTAAAACCCTGGCTGTCTACTAGATCACAATGAAGGTATTTAAACTCAATCACCTTGGTAGAATCGTAGTTACCATAACGATTCAACACCTTCCCTTCAAAGGCTACATCTCTCAAACCCTCCATGATCTCATCAACGGACACAACCATTCTCCTCCTCTCAGCCATTTCCTCACGACCTCTACTCACACACAATGGAACAGACTCAAATTGCAAACACTACACTCTCTCTAACAAATGCTACACTGTCTCAAACTGCACAAGCTACACACACTGTCAAACTGAAATGTGGGTAAGAATCAATCCTGGGGCCACTCTTCATATAGGTGCCGAATTAATGTTGCCGCAAACCGCCGTCAATCCGCTGCAATGGCATTAACTATGGTCTGACAAAGTTATCAGTTCGAAGATCCACTTCTCTATGCTTTGACTGGATTTTCCACAACTCTGACCAGACCTGCAACTAAACTAATTACGCCAACCAGACATCAGTTTAATAATACTCAATTATCACAAGTTACTGAGCTTAGTCGAATTTAATTTCAATAGTGCCTAGAACTGAGTACGCAATGAAACCAGAAGGTACAACTTCGTGCACAATGACCAGCATCATTAAACCTGCACGGTTAAAAGTGCAAAAAAAATTCAGTGTCAAGAAATAGTTTTAAAAAGTTCAAAACTCGAAGTCATGAGAAGGAGCTCGCTACAGCAGCTTGAACAAAACATCCCATAACCGCTTCTGATTGGAAGCAAAAATCTAGAAAGTTAACTTATAATCTGTAATATTCATCTGTAATATTAAATCTTCTTAAGACCAGCCACTATATCTTCCAATGCCGTTAAGAATATGCTGCACACAAATGAAAGGTACATTACAATTTAGAAACCGAAACAGAAGTTCACATCAGGTTTGTATATCTAACATGTAGCTGCAACTTCCAGCCATACTATTCACATTTGTATAATCATAGACATACGAGAAAAAATATTGGATATTACGTTAATGAAATATTCTCATCACAGCCTGAAGTTTGTTACGACCAAGGACTTTCTGTACCACATGCGAAAAGTCCAGAAATGACTAGTCTAGATGTACCAACCTCCGCATGTAACAGTTGGGTCGAACTCTCTATCCAGAAACTGCTCGGCAACGTAAAGCGTCTCACCATCTGCCAAGAATAAAATCTCATCAGAACATTTTTCTACTGTATTACACAACAGAAAATCACCTGCACGAGAGAAATGCTGCATGTTTGCAAATGCACACTCATCATGTTCAAGTTGGTCGTGCATCACCGTTGGAGACAAGAGATGTTGAAGCCGGCGTCACCATTTTACCTCACAATCCACGTCACAACCAAAGTCCACTCTTATCTGTGAAAAAAGGAAAAACAAGTTACATACCGAACTAGAAGTACTTGAAAGCAACAAGACTATAAACCCTTGACGCATCTTCAAACATCACTTGACAAAAAACAGACTGATAGCTAGCAAATTCTAAAAATTTATGTTTGCCAAAGGAATAACCATTTACAAAATGAGAGCAAAGTCTGCAGTAATCAAGCCATACACGATTCAAACCAAGACGTGAAAAATCACCTAAAATGATCACCGATGTCTTTTCATCACCAAACTCCTCGACTAAGCTCCAGGATACGTCGTTGTTAAGAGAAAACATTGTTCAGCAAGAAAGTTTTACAATGTAAAGACCCCCAAGGTTAACCGTTAACATATATGAGAGATTCACATGAGCAACAAAAAGTGCTCCAGCAATGACCACGAACTAACCTGGTAAAGTGGGAGCTTGGAAACCCCAGCCTTGCAGACAGCGAGTGAACCTGCCAAGATAGCGTTAGCTCCCAACTGCATAAAAAGAAACCAAAATCAGAATTTCACATCCTGTAGCAACCATTCAGTCCCGTCCCGAATGCAACATCAACACAAAAGACAAAACTCTCTACATTTCTAATCTCGAATTACACAAAATAAGTTACATCGATACCTTCTGCTTGCCTCCATCCCTCAACTCCAATGCCTCGTACACACCTTCACAAAACACAACCACAGCTAATCGTCAACACAACCATCAACCCTTGATCAATCCTCCAAAAATCCAATAACCGAACCACATGACAAATCGAAAGGAAAAAAACACAAGCCCTCAAAAAACAAAAGAGTATCTCACCACTGGAAGCACCGTTGGGCACCGCAGCACGGTACCATGACCCATCAGACCAGTAAATGAGGCACCTGAAGTAGACAATGAGGCACAATGAGGGATGGAGGCATGTTTATACTTCTATCAAACGCCAAAGTGGGATGACCGAAAAAATGGGATCTGCGAAAAAAATGGATCTCCCTCTCTAGGGTTAGGTGTTACCGTTGAAATCATCGTGCTCTTCTTCTGGTAACTCCATCGCCTGCCCTAGTTTTCTCACCTCCCGATAAACCGAATCTCTGCTGTCCCGAATCCAACGGTTTTCAACCACAATCCTTCGACTATCCAATGCGGTGATTTCACGCATCCTCGGGTGTTTTGTTTATTGACCACCCATCAACTCTTGAAACTCCATGAAATCCACAAATCCATGTGTAGCCCATGGTCACAGTTCCCGATGGGTTTGCTGCTGGCTGAGGCTGGAAATAACTCGAGCCATTCGCTGGTGTCATCTGCTGCGGTGGATAACCTTGCATCATGGTGGGCACCGTACCGGGCGCAGAGTTCGGGTTAAAATTCGGAGCTTGGTTCGACGAAGGATATGCCGACCATTGCTGGGTGTGCGATTGTTGTTGATAATATCCGTTTGTTTGGGAAACCTGCGCAGCTCCGTTACTTGCAACTTGCGTTGAGCATATCTCTTGGGTTTGAATATATGCGCCTTGGACGTTTCCCTGAGCGTCAACCTGCACACCCCCGGTGACTTGGGTGACGACCGTGGTTTTCACTTGGGTGACACAGCTCTGCTCCATCCACTCCGTTTATCCATGCTGCTAATCATCTGCTTACATACCTCAAGCGAGTGCCCCTTATCCCCGAGACTAACCAAGACCGATTGCAATTCGTTGGCCGAAATCTTACCTCTCATTGGATCATGCACAAGCGACGCCTCCGCACTGACCGACGACACCGCGCTCGTTTGATGAAAATCAATAAATTCCGCCACACTTATAAACCCATCATCATCCTTATCAATCTGTATCAATCTGCTTCATCAGCTCCTGCATCTCCCCGTCCGAAATCTCACCCCCGAGCGACGTCAACACCTTACTCAACTCTGTTTCTGGGGTTTCCTGTTTCTGGGGTTTCTGTTTCTGGGTTTTTCCATTCCGCGTTCACATTCTGGGTTTTTCCTGTTTCTGGGTTTTCTGGCCTGCAGGTAAGTGTGAACGCAAAAGGAGATAGGTCATTGGACTTTTTGCGAAATCGTTGCGGGCCTCAATACAAAGCCTCTGTCTAGGACAGAGCCAATAAACTCAAGCTGATGAAAACTTGATGACTTCGAAAGGTGCATGAAACACTGCAGCTACAGTTACAGCTAAAAGAATTTTTATGGGTGACTTTACAAATCACAGAACTGGAAAAACTTTCACCCACTGCTCCTGACGTTGACTCATTGCTGAGTTGAGCTCTGCATGTGACATGATATTCTACTGCAACTTCTTCAATCACTGGTTGTGGAGTTGAAATTAAAAGCATCATGGAAACCAACCTCACAGCTTCCTGCAGGATTGTACTATACTTGTACTTGTTACTTGTACTACACTTGTCCTTGTTACTTGTATTATACTTGCTGTTACAAATTCTATGTAACTGATAAGAGTACACATACAATGTTACTTGAACAATCCATGTCTCATATAATCAGCATTTCACAATGTTCATTGGTTGTCAACATATGGCATAGTAATTGACATATTGGAAACTTTGGTAGCTTCTACAAACTTTGACATCTAGAAAATCTACAAATACAAAAGTCTATGAACGCTCCACCAAGATTTGTGAAAGGTTGAGAATCAATAAATTTGGTTAGGAGCTCTAAGTCACAAATAAAAGCTAAATTTTACTACGTAAGGACCATCAAAGCTAGTAATAGCATGTAGGTTATTTTGACCAATCCCTATTATTTTGGCCAGCGGAAAAAGTGTGACTTGTGACTACTTCTCATGCCTTCCAAATTTTGTATCTAACAAGTGTAATTCCTTAATTACATAAGACTGGCCAATATAATAAATAGGATGATTACTGTAGATGTAAACAATGATTAGAATGTTTTATAGTCCTACTACATTGGGGCCATTGTTTTAAACGCAATTCCCTTTGCAACCGTACTCGTCACCACTTTACAAATTTATAAGTTATCCACATAGAGGTCAAGAGTTTGATACTATATATTTGATACTCAATGGTCATAAAAAGGAAATCTACCTTGAACTCACAATCAAACTCCCAATTCTTCCCGGCAAACCGCCAACCTCTAAAAATATCCCTCATTAGGCATAAGTGCGAGCTAATTCGGAGCCTTTTCATCCTCGTCTGAATAGGGCACCACAAATCTCATGCTGTCAGTCTGCAGAAGTTTGAGGACTTAGAGAAAAACCATTGTCACTGTGGAATGTTGTGTGAGGTTGAATTACATGGCAGTGTCCGATTTGGTTGCAGAGCATGATAAGCGGCATGTAATGACTGTGCTCGTTTTAATAGTGTCAAGGCAACAAGGTCGATGCAATCCTGTTCTTCTTTTCAGTGTTCAGAACTGGCCTTGTGATTGTGGACTTTTAAGAGCATGTGCATTGACAATTCATGTGGATCCTCACTTCCTCGTCCTTCTTCATATCTTAGGGGCAGTTTACACTACAGACAAAGAACTCGTCGCATGCACCTCTAAAATATGTGATTGGCCAATCGAGTTGATGGAGCCAATCACAGATTTTAGAGGTGCATGGAACGAGTTCTTGGTCCGTAGTGTAAACCGCCCCTTAACCCTTTAATCCCTAAATTACCAAGCCATTTTCAAATCAATGGCACTTCAAAACTGCTTGTTTCACTGCAATGAGTAAGGAAGAAAACCAAAACTTTTTATTTCTAGTTTTAACCGTAGGATCTCAATAAAGACTTATTAGTTAAGATCCTCACAAAATTTCATAAACTTTGACCGCACGGATTGAAAGATTATAGTGTTCAAAATACAGAAAATGGTTCATTTTTTTCCTTGCGTTTGGTGGATCACCATACTTTGACTTCACTTGGTGTCCAACTTTTGCACTACACAAGGTCTAAATTCTTTACCACCATGTTATGCATGGTATTAGTTCCTTTTACACCAATTTTTAGAGGTAAACAAAAGGTGTAGCATATTCAAAAAAATTGTGCAAGGAGTGGAGGTTCAAAACTTGGCAATTGAGGTTTTGTTTTTTTGTGAACTTAATATGATTTAGAATGAGAATCCGAATGGTCAATGAAAAGGTTTACTCTACATATTGCCGTGGAGAAAATAAAAAGTAAAAAATATGAAGATCTCCAAGTCTTATGTGGAAAAGAAGAAGATTTTTTGGTACCTTGCCCGAAAATGTGCGACAATGTGTGAAAATGTTTGACTTGGATTAACATGCTATTCTTCACTAAAGACAAGAATCAAATATGAAAGGAAATCATGTTATTTTCTACTGTTTAAAAATCTCACATTCAATAGAGTGTCCTAGCAAAAGTTTTTGGAGTTGCCCGACGTGCCCGCTCTCCCCATTTGAACTTCAAAACATGTATAACTTTTTCATTAAATGTTGGATTTAGGAAAAAATTGGAATCACACAAAGCTTTTAGTAATGTCCATCTACAATTTAAAAAAATCAATAAAAAATGTTATAAATTTGACACAGTAGAAACTTGCCCAAACCTTCAGGAGTTCCCCTAGGGGACTCTTCGTAATTTCGGGATTAAAGACCATGGCCAAATGTGGTCCTCACCTATAGTAGATTTGGTGGGCATAATCTATGACACGTGAGAACCAAATTTGGTCATTGTCCTTAAAGGATTAATAAAGAATTCTAAAACCGCACACGTACATCAATTGCCATATTATGATGTCAAACATTCATTTATTTCTAAAAATAAATTGTTGAAAAAATAAGTATTCTTCATATAAACCAAGCATAGATTTATTCATTTTTGAAAATTTTGGCAACTAATTTCATAATTGTTTTTCTAAACCTGACCCTTGGATACGGTATATTAACTCCTATAAGGCTAAGACTTATACTAATCTTGGGCACTATCCTATGATTGTAATTTATATATCCAACTCTTGAACATTTGTATGAAGATGCAAGAAGATAAGAGCTATGTAGGAATATGAATTATTGTTCTCATTGAATCTACAAAGAAGAAGTTAGACCATCTTTTCATATAGAATTATGGAGGGCAAGCACATTGGGCAGCTCCAAAAACTTGTACAACAATCTTTAATGGGCTATTTAGTGGGAGATTCTTTATACAAATAAGCCAAAATCATTTTACTCAAAATTGTAAAAAATTTACATCTCATAGAATAAAACTTTTACTCCAAGATAGGTCAAAGTATTCTCATCATTTTTGAGCAAGTTGCTAAAAATTTCATATCATATTACCATATATGTATATAATATGTGAAAGACTAAAAATATGTAACAAAAGATAGCATAGATGTGTTATAATCTCTAGATTCTACAACAAGGATAGAATTTAGTGCTGCAAATAATTTTGGTGGATTTAAGTAATTTACAAATAACCTTAATTCCCTTGAGACTAGAGTTTTTAAATATGTACATAACTTAACCCCTAAATTTCCAAGAGTCCCTTCCGGGGTCTTTTGAAGGTTTGGGCAGATTCCTACAATGTCAATTTGAAACATTATTTTTTGAACTTTTAACTGTAGATGGCCATCGCCTAAAGATTTTTATGAGTACAATTTATGAGCCTAAAGATATGCCGTTTTGAAGCAAAACTTTGCGAGAGCAGGCACATCACGCAACTCCAAAGAAGATGAGTTAAGACAACCTATTGAATGTGAGATTTTCAATACTAGCATATAATATTATTACCTTCCATGTTGTAAAAAAATCTTTGTCTTACGGAAAAAATAGCATGCTAATCCAAGTTTAAAAATTTCAAACAGTGTCACACATTATTGGGCAAGGTTCCAAAAAACTTCTTTTCTACATAAGAACTAGAGATCATGATGTCCATTACTTTTTGTTTTTCCTACTAATAGTAGAATCCCCATTGTAATCAACAGGCCAAAGGCAATCCCAATTAACCCCTAAAGGACCAAGTGATCCTTCAAGAGACAATTTTTTTCACTTTGACTGCAATTATCACTATAAGAAAACAGGGGTTTTTGAGACGCCCCCGCGTATTTTTGGACGTCCCACAGGACGTCAAAAAAAATTGAAGACCCGGCCCAGATTCCTTGTTTTTTTTGGACATCAAGCTGAACAGGTGAGGACGTAGCCGGATCCACGTAGACATCCACAAAAACGTCCTGACACTTGAGACGTCAAAAAGGACGTCCCGGAGAACGCGCCCCTGCCACGTCAGCGCAGGGGACTGTTCCCGCTAGTCTTGACGGGCAGGGGGGCGGTCCTCACTTTTTCAAGAGTGAATAAAGGCGTGACACCTCTCTCTCTCTCTCTCTCTCTCACAGCTCGCTAGGGTTTGTCTTTCTTTCTTTCTTTCTTTCTGTGTGTGCGCGTGTGAGAAGTGAGTGCACGTGTGAGTTGTATGTGCGTTGTGTGCTTGTTAGTGTGGAGTGTGTGCGCGTGAGGTGTTTGTGTAGTTTCAGGTGTGTGTAGGTGAGACTTAGATGTGTGTATGTGCGCGTGCGGTGTGTGAGTGTGTGTGTTGAGTGCGTGCGGACGTCTACGGAGTCGTTACTTCTCCCCCCCTCGGTGACCAAGAAAGCGGCCCCAACAAAGGCGGTGGGACATTCTAAACCGCCAATCCCAAAGGTCAGTTCGACATGCTCGGGGCTTGCTTTCCCTCCTAATGCGTGGATGCCTTTGGTTTTGGCTTAGGAGGGGGTTGAATTGGTTGCAAATGTATGCCAAAGTTCGATTCTGACCTTCGTATTCGTGCGCATAAGGGTGATGGAAGTCGGAAGAAGTGAAGGGGACCCCTGCTTTGATGTTTGTGAAGACGTCATCCAGGACATTCACATGTGCACTGAAGATGTCGAAATGTGCATTCCTTGAACACAAACAATGTTCAGTAGGACGCCGTTTTTATCAGGTGGATGTCTATAATTACAACCCCACTAACAAACTTGTGCATAAAGATTGTCGCGGGAAACACCCCTTGAAATAACGACAAAAACGTAGACGTCGAGGTAAACGTCTATTCATACGTCTACGGAGACGTTCACTAGTTCTGTATGATGTCCAGGAGGACATCATCAACAACCAACAACATCCAAAAATGGGCGCCACATCAGCGGGTGCCACGTCATTTTTCCAGGGGTCCAAGTCAGATGTGAACGGGTCCACGTCGGTGGACATGTCATGGATGAAAAACATTGTGACGTGTCCCTGCCCATTTTCAAAAATCCCACGTGGCGCTAAGTTGGACGCCAAATGGCACGCTCCAGGCCCTCGAAAAGACCTCGTCGTTTTTTATGTCCCAAAAACTTTTACACGTTTCTTGGGACATCACACGGATTTTCTTGGATGTCCAGGGCACGTAAACACCCCGAATTTTAGTTAATGCCCCTTTTGACGTCCATATCGATAAAACGCCCGTTCATTTTGACGTCCCAGAAACCCTTGTTTTCTTATAGTGCATCTTTCAATCCATGTGGTCAAATTCACAATTTTTTTACCACATCATATCACATAAGTTTAGAAGAAGATCCTACGGTTACATTCTCGAAAAGTTCTTCCTAGCAATTTGAATCAATGGAGTAGAGATTTCTATAAAATACCTTGGTCCTTAAGGGATTAAGTAAACATATGTAAATGCAAAAATCAAAAGCAAAAATTTAGGATGTAGTTTAAACCTCCTTATTGGCCATTTGGATTCTCATTCTTAAACATATTTAGTTCACAAAAAAAATATAACGTGAATTGGCAATTATTGAACAACCACTCCTTGCACAATTGTTTTGAATATGTTACAACCCTTGTCTACTTCTCAAAAGTGGTGTACAAGGAACTAATACCATTTTTAACATGATGGTATAAAATTAATACCTTCGGTGGTGCAAAACTTTGACACCAATTGAAGTCAAAGTTTGTTGATTCACTCAACGCATGGAAGAAAATGAATCGTTTTATCTACTTCAGACACTATTATCTTTCAATCCGTGTGGTCAAAGTGTACAAAGTTTTGTGAGTATGTTACTCAATAAGTCTTAATTGAGATCCTACGATCAATACTAAAGGTTCTTGTTTCCTTACTCATTGCACTAGAATCAACAATTTCAAAGTGTTTTTTGGTGGGAAATTGTCATAGAATTCTAGGGGTTGAAAGAAGATTTGAAGAAATTGAACATATTCAACTTGATTATCTTTGTAAAGATAAAATAAAGTATAGCAAGATGTATTTTAATTTCTATAAGATTATTTATTATTGTTAATCCCTAAATGCAAAAAGTCTCGAGGTGGGCTTCTAGTGATTTTTGGTAGCTTACACCAATGTCAATTTAGATCATGAATTTTCAAAATTTTATCATAGATTTGTATAAGTAATAGCTTTGTGGGAAAAAAAAATTCTGAAACAAATTCACGAAACTAAAGTCAATGAGGTTTGAAGTTTGAAACGAGAGTGCGGGCAGGGCGGACAGGGTATTGTAGAGGTGAATAGTACTATTGTAGAGCTTGAATAGTTCCACTATAGAGCTTAATAGTGCACTTTTTTTGTGGCGGGTAGCAATGAAGGAAAGCTCTTGGCAACCTTTCTTGTTTTTACTTAAAAACGCATAGAAATTAAGGATTTACCTTTTTTTGAAAAATAATTTTTTTCTATCAATAGTAAAGGCATGATAGTTCCATCCACCATTCAGATTTTAGATCCAAGAAATATTTTTCTATTTAAAAAATAAAATTTCTTTCCGAAGCAAATGGCTACTTTCTACACCCCTTATCATTGGAAGTTTTTTATTCTTATGGTGAACACCTCCATTACTTGTCATTTTTTGCGTGCAACGACCCATACAAGGTAGAACATAGATTCATGAAATTTATGCAATGTGTGGTAGAAAAGTATGCCAATATCTTGAGTCAAAGTACGTTGACCCTATCCAGGCAAGGAAGATAAAATCCACACTGCGCGTTTCAAATGCATGTATCTTACAATCCGTGCGGTCAAAGTTTATGAATTTTTTATAGTGTCACCTTATAGAAGTTCAACTGAAGATCCTATGAATGAAAGTAGTCAAAAGTTGTTTCAATCAGTCTTGCATTGTTGCATTTTAGAGAGGTGTTTTGAAGTGTTTTTGGTGTGAAATTGTCAAAGATATTTAGGGGATAAGGACCCTTGATTTAATTAAAGTCAACAGAATTATTAGGAGGAGTACAAAAATTTAAAACTTAAATAAATGTTAATTATATATGTAATATCTTAAATTTAAATATTTATGAACATACCTAAAACAAATGAATCAATAAAATACATGTGAGTATTCTTAAGATATAATTTATATAAGTGAATTTACTCAAAATGCTTGAACATATGTAAATTTATTATTAAGGTAAAATACATGTGAAAATAATCATGAATATAAAATACAGGAAAATCTATGCATAAAGATAAAATAATTCATCACTTTGAAAATAAGAGGCACCAATTTTAACTCTCTTCTAACAACTTGCAACTATTATCATATTTGAACTTACTAATTCAGCTCCAGTACTCAAATAAACCGTGTTCTTATTTTGACTCGTCAAGTCAAAAACTCTATCATGAATGAAAATGAATGAAATCTATTATGTTTTGGATAAAATATACGCCTTCAAAGCTTGGCAAAAATTAATTCAATTGATAACAATGTACATTTTGACAATATGTTCAACACTAATATTTTAGCGCCTCTTTTCAAGAAGGCAGAACCTCAAACTCAAAGGATCTTTCCACTGCAAAAAACCCAAATGTACGAGCATCACAAATTGTAGAATGACAAACTGAACAAAATTGACAGTCAATATAAAAAAAAATCCATACAAATTGAAATATTTGTTAAAATCAATATACTATAATAACATCATGACAACCTTCCATTCAGCGATCTTCAAGAGAAACAATCATAAAATGAATTTTGATGTTCATGAATCTAAAGTAAAAGAGCCTACTGAAAATCAAGCAAATGACCACCAAAGGAAAAAAACTAAGGTAGAGGCGCCCAATTCCAATCACTTAAGCGAGTTGGTGACTCAAATGACATTGTATGTCAAAAACATTTATGTAAAAAGATGCTGAATTAGGAATGAAACTCAACAAATATTTTTTCAAATTTAATCACAAAGATTTGGAATTGAAATAGAATTTAAAAGCCCAAATACCACCAGAGCCCATAATCAAGTTGTAGAGTAGGTGAGATTTGGTGCCCTCCTTCACCCAATGTCAACAAGTGAGAGTGAGTAAAAGAGAGAAGACATGCCATGGATAAGCAATTCATGGAGGGTACCCAATACCAATCAGCCTTGTTCGACTTTTGAGACAAGGCCACCAATGAGAGCTCAATTGATGTGGAGCAACCCAATATTGCACACTTCATGACCCAATGCCGATAATGACTGGGGTTTTCAGATTTTGAGTTATCGGATTTGGGTTGCTTCATGCACCATTTCATGCACCATGCCATGCATACTCTACTGATCGGAATTGGGTGGCCAATCGGAATTGGGTGGCCGATCGGAAGAGGGTGCCTCTACCTTAGATGTGTTTCATTGGCCCAGTAGAAAAGGAATAAATCACTGTGAAAATCAATTATTGTAATCAAATTTTGATCCTACGAATTCCTCAAAGATTCCTGTAACTTGTTCTTACACGAACTGAGGAAAGCAAAAGATAGGAAAGACAATTACTAGAGTCTCCTCATGCTTTTCACAACAAGGGAGATTCTGTCGGGAAAGAAGTATACATAGAAATTTCATGCCTATAGTACACACTGGGTATGTCACTCCAAAACTTCTAAAACGCGCAGCAACCTTTAATGCGCCTCAAATATCTCCTACACGGACTTCCCACTCTAAACTCAGACTCAAAAGAAGACAAGGTGAAAACGACTTTCTAGAAGGAGAATAGCACACAACATTCAGAGACAGCTTTAGTGCACCATGTGGCAATATGCTTGAAGAAAACCAGAAGTTGGACGATTCACCTTTTGCGATTCGTTTTTCTAGCGGTGAGCAGGAGCTCCTCCAGCCTGCGAGACTTGGGCGTGTAGGTGCGCCCCACGTCCTTGAGCAGCTCCTGCAGCCGCTCGCGGTCGTCGTGCACGTCCGGGTGCACGGTGCCCAGCTTGTCCTCTTTGGCTTGGAGGACGTCCTCCAAGAGCTGGGTGGCCTCGTCCAATCTGCAATAAATTTCAGCACATTGCATGAGAAAGTGTGTTCTATCAGAAGGCTACTGAGAGTTGCTGTTCTTCCACTTCATGAAATGTTTGACGATGCGTCGCTCTCTCTGGGAGAATCAACATTCCACCATTCCAAGAGCCCAGAATGTCGATTATTTTGGAGAGAGAGCGATGCATTGTCAAACATTCCACGAAGTGGGAGATGGTAACTCTCGCTTCGGATGAAATAACTTTCTCCCATCCATGGAATGCGGCAGAAAAACATGAATACCTTCCGAGTGCATCATAGCTGCCGGCCAGGTTGGTGCACACATCGAGAGTATCCAGGTGAGTTGGACCGTAGGAGTCCTCTAATATACTCCGGGAGTTTTCAAAGAGCTCCGCAGCCTGCTCAATGTCGCCAAGCTCCACACAAGTGATGCCCATTTGGTTCAACAGCATTCCCAGCAGAGGCGTCTTCTCCAAGCCCCCATCTCTCAGCTTACAAGTTGCACTCTTAAAGGCGTCCAAAGCAGGCCCAAACTTCTCCATCATGTAGTAGAGGATTCCCATTTGCGCTTCTATCCCACCCATTGCTGCTTGCTGACCTGTTCACAAAACATGATAGATCAACCGAAACTTACTTGAAGTTGGAACAAGATACCCCCTCGATTCATCTCTACATAGTACTCAAAGATCAGCTCAGAGGAGAAGAAGGCAACTAATATTCATGTTAGAAAATCTTTCTTCACTCTCAAAGAAGGCCAAAACTACCCTGACTTGAGTTTACAGACCACCAAGCTCTTTCAGAATTGAAAAATAGACCACCAAGCTCTTCTAGTAACTATTTTAAATGAGGAAAGAGTAGTCAAAAGAGGAGTTACTGAAAATAGTTTGACTTGAGTTTAGAGACCATCAAGCTCTTTAGATTGGAGGATAAGACCACCAAGATCTTCAACTATTTAGAATGAGGAAAGAGTAGTCTTAAAAGGGGTTATCACACTAGATGACTTTCCTGATAAGAAGAGAGCACTAGAGTTCGAACCTGGAAGGGATTCCTGGATGGTGAGTGCACGCTGAAGAAGCAAAATAGCCGTGTCTTTCTCGTTCATTTGCTCAAAAACAGCAGCCACATCCGCAAGGCCACTCGCAACATCATTTGGGTTATGACCTGAGCCCTGCCTTCCATAGATGTTCAAAGCGTTTTCACAGAAGGACTTGGCCTCTCGGAGCTTGTCGGTCTTCAAGTAGAGCTCCGCAAGGCTGACGTAGCAGCCCGCGACCAACGTGTGGTGGTCTCCCTTCAGAGCCTTGAACAATAACATGGCCTTCTGGTACGCACTCACTGACTCGGAGTCTCGCCCCAGGGCGAGTAGTTCATCGCCAATACTCAAATTCACGGCTGCTGCATCAAGCTGGAAATTTTAAAAAATGACAAGAAACACAGCATGAGTATGAAACATGCACCGAAAAAGAATAACGGTTTAAACTACAGAGTTATTTGTAAAGTCACCTAAAGTTTCAATAAGATACCGCCTCTCTTGATTTGTTATAGTACTCCTTCCTGGCTTAGTAGTTATAAGATCAGTAGGTGGTCTCATCCTTCAATGGAAGAACTGGGTGGTCTCTAAACTCAACTCAAAGTAATTTTAGCCATCTTCGAGAATGAAGGTATAGTTCCCATGAGATCAATCATGATTGTTAGCCACCCTTCTCTCTCTTGAGCTGATTCTAGATTCACTATTTGGAGCTGATTTCAATTATACAAAATGGAAAAGACGAGGTTTCTTATTCTACAAATAACTCTAATATGTGCATAGAAAGCGAAGGCTTCTACTTGTGATGGCTGAATCCAGGCTCGGATTCTACATACCTCCAAACTGTTTTCCTGTAAGGTTGTTGAAGCAAGTGATAAATTTTCCAGTGCTTTCTCATGGTCCCCCTTGGCACTCAAAACCAGGGCGAGAAGACGCCGATCTGCCGCTTCTTCCAAAGAGCCCTGCTCACCGTGTTCCTTGTGGATGGAAATCGCATGGTCACACAACGCCTGGGCTTTATCAAAGTCCAACGCCTGCAGCAAAGTCACCACAACTGTTACTATCATGTCTCTCCCAAACAAGCGAAATCAAATAGAGGTAAACTCAAGTCAAAGTAAAGTTAACCGGCATTAAGAGTGAAGAAAGAGTTTGCGTGAGATCAACCCTAATGAATATCAGCCACCTTTCTCTCATTAGATATTGAAAACTGTGATCTCAATTGAAAAAGAGGGGTATCTTGCTGTGGCTTTACAAAAACCTCTAACATTACCAATCAACTGACCTGCAGGTGCGCCTCAGCAATGTAATGACAAGTCTCTCCAACGCGGGGATCCAAGTCGCCAAGCATGGCCTTCTGCACCCTGAGAGCGCGGTGGTACGATTCCAACGCCGCGCTCTGTTTGCCAAGCAGGTTAAACGAGTCTCCAAGCTGCATATGACCAGAGAATTTCGCCAGAGCGTGGTCCTCGCTCTCGCCCGTGACAGGAATCACCACCGACCTCTCCAGAAGCGGAATGGCCTCATCAAAGTTCCCCAACCTGCCATACAAAGCTGCCAAGATCTGCAAGCTCGCAATGAACTCCAAACTGGGCTGGCCATTGTCCGTCTGCTTCTCGTAGAATCTCACCGCCCTGATGCCATACTCAATGGCCTTGGACTGATCCTCCTCCAGCGAATACAGCTTGGTGAGCTTGAGGAGGTAAGGACCAAGGTGCGCATTGGAGCCCTGAGACTCATCGTTCATCATGGCGTCCACCGCCGCGACTGGCATGAGCGGCATGATCCGGGAGGGCGTGGCCAACACGTCTTCGCTTGTTGAACCCGCGTGAAGTTCGCTTTCGTTGCTAGGACCTTGCCTCACGGGCGTGGCGTTCCTGCTCTTTCTGTCTTGAGTCTCTGGACTGACGGATTCCTGAGGAGGAGCCAGCTCTGGTTTCGGACGAGGAGCACCCAGGGTCGGCGTCGAGAGCTTACGCACCAGCGCCTCCATCTCCTGCTTCTCCTTGTTCCGGCTCGTCGTGTCTGAGCGCTTCGGCTTCTCCGTGGTGCTCTTCCGCGGCTTCTCCGTTGCGGGCACCTTGGTGACGCTTCGCCGGGCGGGCTCTGATCTGGTGGTGGACTTCGGGGCCCGGTCGGGGGATCTTTTCACAGGGCTGGGCTTTGTCGTGGACTTCAGGAGCTTGATGGTGGAGCTCGGATGCGCGCTCTTGCTCTCCCGTGCTGCCATGGCTGGCCTGCTCTCTGTGCGGGCCGGCAACACCGTTGGCAGCGAGGAGGGGTCCATCACCATGCTGGATGCAGAGCTACCAAGGGAGCAGGTGCGCCATGGAGCTCGGCTATTGTCTTAATTTGGAGGACAAAAACAACATCTGCTGCTGCAGAGCACACTGAGGAGTCATTCAACAATATACTCTCAGCCTTAATTTAAATCATACCCTCAGCCTTGATTCAAACCATCTCCTTTACACAAAATTCAACCATAATCCACCTCAGATCTGGTTTCAAGCGACTCACCTGCTGCAAATTCCATAACAACTTGCAGAAACTCAAACACACATCTCATGCTCATTTCTATCCCCAAAAATATTTCTCCCATGTTTCCACCCATCCTCTACCCAAAATTCAGCCCTAACCCATCTCACATCAAGCAAATAGCTGCTCACCTGCTGCAAATTCCATACCAAACGCAAACAAACATATCAATCCTATCAATGCTCATATCTCCCCGGAAAAACTCTCCCCCATTGATTGTATCCATTTCCTGCCCATTCACATACCGTTTTCAGGTGCTTCCCACGATCCAACTCCGAAGCAGGCCGCTCCAGCACCGCATCCATGCTCCAGCAGCCTCCCCGTCAACCGCATTCACAGCAAAAGAATGCTACCACGTGAATGCCACCATTCCCTCATACCCTAGTCAACAAATCAAAGACCAGAGTCCAACAATGATGAGACATCATGACCCTACAGTATCAGAATAAGAAGAAGACTTCACTAACAACGAGAAGAGGCCTCGGTCAGTGCACCGTACAAATGGGTCACTCTCAAGACTGACAGTGAACCCTACAAACAGTGCCTCAACCTCTCACCCACCCACCATCGTCCTTCAAATGAAACCTTCAAATGACCTGAACTTCACAACCTCTCATTCACAGATGAGCAGAATTCTACTTCTCATGACAACACTGACAATGCCGCCCCACCTCAGATCCGAATCCACACCGAACCGCCACCATAACTTAAGTTAGTGCGTTCATACCTGAACAGTGAACCCTACAAATAGTGCCTCAACCTCTCACTCACCAACCATCCTCCTTCACATGACCGAAACCTCACAACCTCTCATTCACAGATGAGTGGAATTCTAGTTCTCATGACACTGACAATGCCGCCCCCGAATCCACACCGAACCGCCACCATAACTTGAGGTAGTGCGTTCATACCTGCTTCGACCATAACTGCCTTCCCACCCGAGAAAACAAGGAGAGAGAATCCACAAGCAAGCGAGCTGCAAGTAAGTCGCCCTAAACCACCAGAGCCACCAGCGGCAGCGGCAGCGGCAGCAGCAGTACCTCCTCATCAAGACACCGCGAATACCGCCGCATCTTCCGGATTGCGGCGTATTCGAAGCCTCGCCTCGTACCGCGGGAGGAGTACCGTATGGGCTTGTACGAATGTCATTTTCTTTCTTCTTATTATTATTTGCTTTTATTATTATTACAATCTACAAATAAAAAAGGTAAGATGATTCCCTACAGAGTTGACCGCGCAATTAACTGCGTGGTTGGCTACCGCGTTTCTGTAGTTCACTGCACGGTTGACTGCGTGGTTCACTACCTAGATTATGAATTCAGTAGTATGACTAGCAATTGGCGCTTGCTTTGCAACGCATTCGTCCAACCATTTCAGTGTAGTTTTTATATTACAAACTACAAATAAAAAAGGTAACATGATTCATTGCACGGTTGACTGCAATTAACCCCTAAAGGACCGAGTGTCCAAAAAGGGCTTTTTGAAAGTTCGGTCAGGTTCCTATGGTGTCAATTTCCAACATTCTTCTTTGAAATTTTTACTATAGAAAGACATTACCAAGACCTTAATGGGAAAACAATTTTTTCCTAAATTGGACATTTGATGAAAAAGTTATAGGGTTTTGAATTTTAAATGGGGAGGGCGGGCACCTCGAGCACCTCCAAAAACTTATGATAGGACACTCTATTGATAGTGAGATTTTCAGTACTTGCAAGTAATATTATTTCCCTTCATATTGTCAAAAAAAAGTTCTTGTCTTTAGTGTAAAATAGCATACCAACCCAAGTCAAACATTTTCACACATTGTCACTCATTGTCGGGCAAGGTACCAAAAAAACTTCTTCTTTTCCACATAAAACCTAGAGATCTTCATATTTTTCACTTTTTATTTTTTCCACATCAATATGTAATGTAAATCTTCATATTAACCATTTGGATTATCAATCAAAAACATATTAAGTTCAAAAAAAATTAAAGTGTGAATTAACAAATTTCGAGCCTCCACTCCTTGCACACTTGTTTTGAATATACTACACCCGGTCTCTACCTCTAAAAATTGGTGTGTAAAGAGCTAACATCATGCTTAACAAGATGGTAATAGATTTAGACCTTTTATAGTGAAATTTTTTGACACCACCTGAAGTCAAAGTCTGCTAATCCACTAAACGCAGGGAAGAAAATGAACCATTTGCTTGACTTCAAACACTATAATCTTTTAGTCTGTGCGGTCAAAGTTTATGAAATTTTGTACATGTATTACTTAATAAGCCTTTATTGAGATCCTACGGTCAAAACTAAAAATCAAAGTTTTTGTTACCTTCTTTATTCGTTGCACTAGAATCCATTTAGTTTGAAGTGTATTTGGTGTAAAACTGTCACGGTACCTTAGGGGTTAATTGCGCGATTGACTACATCGTTTTTGTAGTTCACTGCACGGTTGAGCGTGTGGTTGATCGCTGCGTGGTTCATTGCGTAGATTATGATTTCAGTAGTATAATTGTTATCATTTCTTGTTTCGTTTTTCCTATTTTCTTTCTTTTTAAAAATCTTTTTAATAGAAATTAGGTGTTCTTAATTTATTTTCTTCTTTCCAATTTCTCATATCTTTTTTTTTTTGTTTTTTGTTTTTTTTGTTTTTTTTTTGGGTTTATTTGCATGGAGTGGATTTGCTTGCCGCATAGGCTTTGCTGTTATTGGCACTGTTCGAATGAGGGTGATTTTGAAGGATTTGAACATTTGCAGCCATGAGTACAGTTCGGTTTGTCTTTTCGGGTTAATGGACGGATGCTTCTTTTCACTTTCGGATGATCGGCTTTTTGGGTGTTGGGGAATTACTGGGGGTTTTTATTTTATGGGGTGTGAGGCATTAAGTTTGAACACCGTATTCTTCCGTCAGTTTCAGCACCTCCTTACCAGATTATTTATCTTTCTAAATCACAATGGTCCTGACAAATTGGGTATCACCTAAGTAAAAAGATGGGTAGTACCTAGGCATTACATGGGTATCTGGGATTTTCCAAAAAATTTGGACATTCTCCATCATGAATTAATTCCTAAATTCCCAAGAGTTTCCTTGGGGGACTTTGAAGGTTTAGGTCGGTTCCTACGGTTTTCATTTATCACATTCTTCTTTGAATTTTTTTACTCGAGATAGTCAGTACTAAAAGCTTTGTGTGAGTATAGTTTTTTCCCAAATTTGACACTTAGTGAAAATTTATGCCATCTTAAAAAGAAACTTCTCAAGAGTAGGGACATCAGGGAACTCCAAAACTCTTGCTAGGACACTCTATTTGGATGTAAGATTTTCAATAATATTATTTCCTTTCATATTGTCTAATAAAATTCTTGTCTTTGATAAATAATAGCATATTAACCAGTGTCAAACATTTTCACGCATTGTTAGGCAATGTATCCAAAAAAAAAATCCACATAAAACTTAGAGATCTTTATACTTTTTACCTTTTTATTATTTCCACCACACTATGTGGTATAAACACAGGCATTGACCATTCAAATTTTCATTCTGTAACATATTTTGTTGAGAAAAAAATTAAAAGTGAATTGACAAATTTTGAACCTCCACCCCTGCACTTTCATTTTGAATATGCAATACTCCTCTCCTACTCCTAAGAATTGGTGTACAAGGAACTAATATTTTACTTAACATGATGGTAATGAATATAGACCAAGTGAAGTCAAAGTCTGTTGATCCACTCAATGGAGGGAAGAAAATGAAGTGATTCCTCTACTTTAAACACTATAACCTTTTCAATCCGTGCGGTCATAATACATGAAAATTTTGAGTATGCTACTTAATAAGTTATTTTTGAGATCCTATGATTAACTGGAAGAAATTTTTTTTGCTTCCTTTCTAACACATTGCACTAGAATCAGCAGTTTTGAAGTGTTTTTGGTGTGAAATTGTTATAGAAATTAGGGATTGATTTTACATAAAAGTGAGCACTAGTAGGTTACTTCTGACATTCCAATTCCACATACAATCACTTTTGATCTACGGTACGCATTGGTCACTTTTAGCACCTCCTTGCCATACTGATTATTTTTCCAAATTACGATGGTTTGGACAAAAGAAGAAGAACTATGGTCTGAAGGAGGTTGTAGTGAATAAAGTGTTTGTACGTTTGACTACTTAATCCATGTCCACCGGACATAGGTTAAGTAAGGTAGAGGCACCCAATTCCAAACTCTTAAAACACGCAATTAAGCAATTATGCACTTAGCCAAGTGCACTGGTTGCTGGTAGAAAGTTGCAAGTTATTTGCTCATAACTTTAAAAAAATCAAAATTTGGCAATAGTTTGTGGTTTCAAAGACATATGTTGTTAGTTCTTTGGTGAAATAGCATATTAATCCAAGTCAATTATTTTCATACATTGTCACACATTTTTGGCCAAGGTACCAAAAACATTTCTACCTTTCCACAAAAAACTTTGAGATCTTTGTATGATTCACTTTTGATTTTTCCTAAAGCATTATGTGATGTAAACCTTCTTATCGACCATTTGGATTCTCATTTAAAACAATATCGAGTTCACAAAAAAATATAACGTGAATTGAGAATTTTTGAACCTCCACTCATTGCACAATTTTTTTGAATATGCTACACTCCTTTTCTACCTTTAAAAATTGGTGCGTAAGGAACTAACAACGTGCTTAATATTATGGTAATTAATTGAGACCTTTTATAGTGCAAAAATTAGACACCAATTGAAGTCAAACTCAGTTGGTCCAGTATACGCAAGGAAGAAAATGAGCCTTTTCTCTACTTCAAACATTATAATCTTTCAATCCGTGCGGTCAAACTTCATGAAATTTTGTGAGTATAGTACTTAATAAGTCATAATTGAGATCCTACGGTTAAAACTACCAAAAAACTTCATTTTTTCTTCCTTGCTAATTGCACAAAAACAAGCATTTTAAACAATTTTTGGTTGAGATATTTTCAACATAATTTCTGGACCAACGTACTTTGGGTATCAATAACAAGTGTATCACCAGCAGGGTATGATTTCTTGGGCACCACTACCCGGATATCAATCAGGGTATCAATTTAGGGTTTCGGGTTAGGGTTTTTGACTTGCGGGTATCAATCTTTTGCAACGT
Source organism: Bryoerythrophyllum caledonicum (assembly GCA_963971425.1). Lineage (NCBI taxonomy): Eukaryota > Viridiplantae > Streptophyta > Bryopsida > Pottiales > Pottiaceae > Bryoerythrophyllum > Bryoerythrophyllum caledonicum. The sequence goes on along the minus strand of OZ020518.1, from coordinate 1,675,817 downwards.
TGGGTAGTCCTACGAGGGGTGTGCGCGCGCACACCCCTTGCAGTAGTTGTGAGGGAGGCTGTGATTGTGAGAGCCTAGGGTTTGGTAGAGGGAGACAATGGAGGTGTGGGAGAGATGGGCTTGTGAGGGCGGGAAGAGACGGGCTATGAGGGTGGAGAGAGAGGAGTTTTGAAGGAGAGGAATGGACGGAGTGTGAGAGAATGTGAAGGTGAGAGGGAGCTGGGGCGGCGTCTGAGGGTGAGAGGAGAATGTGAGGGGCGGCAGGCGTCCACCGATCCGAGGCGTCCAACAGAAGGGCACGATGAGCATCGCGCACAGCTGTGAGCAGAGCACGATGAGCATCGCGATGAGATGCGCGATGAGCAGCAACGATGGGTGCGCGATGAGCAGCTTGCACCGATCCGAGGAGCTTGATGACGTAGAGAGTACCTTGTGGAGGAAGGGTTCCTCGGGAAGACTCCTCCGCCGCGAACAGAAGCTGACGACCCATGAAAGGTGCGACCGCACGAGCTGCTCAATACCCACGGGGGCTGACGATGTCACCTCCGGTTGATTTGCCTGGTAGTGTGTGTCATCGACGTCAACTTCTGAGTCGGGCCTCGGGGCAACGCGACCCACTGTCCCGATTGGCGCCTGCCCTCCAAGGCCGTCCTTTTTAAGCCATTCCGGGTGCTTTTCCCTGTCCCCGGAGCCGTCAAGATGCAGTTCGATCAACGAGATGCAGATCCCTGTGCATACGGCCTGTCTGCTTTTTTCAACTCATGGGACTTTTGTCATCCTCCATCCGACGTGGATCCCACGTGGTAAGGACCTGGATCTGGGCCCCTCGGTGACGGCCCAAGCGTGTCGGCTTCGCCCAAGTACGTGGGTGCGTGGGCGCTCGTGTGCACGCATGCTGCATGGTTGAGGTGGAGGTCGCCTTTCACGCTCCACCTGCACAAGCGCTGCTACCGGAGTGTCTTCATAACATTCCGCGAAAGCAAAGCTGGGTTGTCTTTCAGTTGTGGGTTGCCGAGCCTAGTGTCCCGTGTGGTCATGGCTGCTGAAGTCATGCAAACCAACCGCAGGAAGACCGACATCACGGAGTGGAGCGCAGGCGCCTTCCTGTCTCGACACACGCCTCTCCTGTCTCCTTCCTTTGCTGTAAAGCTGCGCCCCACTCCTCGCCGAGATTCCCTCCTTCGCAGAGATCTCCTTGTCTACAGCTTCTCCTTAAGTCCACAGAGATCTCCTTGTCTGTATGCGAGCTCCTTAAACGCAGCTTGTCTGTGTCTGCATTGAGTTCCTTCCACGCACCTTGTCCGTGTCTGCAGTGAGCTCCTTCTACGCAGCTTTTCCGTATCTGCAGCGAGCTCCTTCTCCGTGTCTTCTCCTTGTTTGCAGAGATTCCTTCACGTGGAGGAGTGCCCTCACCTCTCCTTTCCTGCGAGAGTCCAAACAGCTGCTATTTCTTGTGCATGGTGACACGAGATTCCTTCTCCGCAGCTCTTGCTTGTTTGCAGAGAGTCAGTGTCATACTCTGTACTACATTCTCTCGACAGGATTCCTTCTCTCCTCGACAGTGTCTCGACAGGAGATTCCTTCTCCGCAGCTCCGGTGCTTCTTCGCTTAAAAGCCCGCACTTTTCCTCTCGCGCGAGTCCAAACAACTACGAGGATTATCAGCTGTAGAATCCATGTTCATAACGCTTCCATAAATTGTCGTCATAGATCTCGTTCGGATGTGCTGGATGGAGGAACACCAGCATGCGGGGGTGTGCGCGCGCACACTAGACTTTGGAACTCCATGGGATCGTCAAGGATCTCATGTGAACACGGCTAGGATTTTTTTGTTTAGGGTTTGGGTTCCTTGTGGCGGCGGCTAGGGTTTGGATCTGTGGCGGCTAGGGTTGGGGTTACTGGGCTGATTTGTGTAGTTGTACCCACAGACTCAGTGTCATACTCTGTACTACACTCACGGCTCAGTACACTAAAATTGAGAGTTAGTGTAACCTCACTAATTAATTGTAACTATTGAAAGTTTTTACTTTTGATGAAGGTTTTTACTTTGAGCTCAACTATTGATACTATTCAATGAGGGGAATCATTGTAAACATTGTTGGTAAAAACATTCATCACAAGTAAAAACTTATTAACATTTTAGATCATTTACTGTGCTTAACACTAATTCTCAATTTTAGTGTAGTTGATGTCTCCCATTATATGTAAACATTCAACTTGTTTTGAATTTGACAATTTGAAGATATTATTTGGTGCCTTTTTGTGTATTGAGTTGCCTATTTCTGATTCAGCAATAAAACCATGTCCGGGGCCAGTGGGTGGAGAAAGCGCAAGGTATTTGGTGTACAGGCTGAAAGCAAGATTGGCATTCTTCAATCGGCAAAGGCTCACATACTACAATATGTTGCAATGCAAACCGAAGCTATTGATGACGACCGTTTGCAAGCAGCCCTAAATTCTAAGGAGTAGATAGTGTGCCTTTATGAGAGTATACTAGTTGTGTATGGTAATTGCTATATAGTGTATGTGTAAGAGTAGTATATTCTAAGAGTGATGTAAGATGTTATGTCATTAATCCTATAGAGTAAAGGTGTTTTTACTATTGGTGCTAAGTCCATTTGTAAAAGCATCTACATTTAGTTTCCACCATTGTATGCATTGTGTACTACGTTAGAATATCTTTTAATCAATTGTCAACCCTTGCACAAAGTATGTTTTTTTGTGATTACACCTGTTTGAATACTATAGTCCTTCAAATCTATCTTTGAAATATTGTAAAACTATATTAAATACACATTTATCTAGTATTAACGAGGGGCCACCAAAAATTAGTTGAAAATGCCAAAAAATTGCTTCCAATATTAACAACCATGATTGTACATAATATTGTTGCAAAAGCTTCTTTTTTTCTTTGAAAAACATTTTTTTCTTCAATTTTTTCACTTTTGCTCGCAATGGCCGCCGTTGTACCTAAGTGCACTTTTATTTGGTGAGTGCAAAATTGCTTGATTGCGTGTTTTAAGCGAGTTGGGGTCTCAAATGAGATTGTATGTCGAAAACATTTATGTAGAAAGATGCGGAATTAGGAATGAAACTCAACAAATCATTTTTCAAATTTAATCACAAAGATTTGCAATTGATATAGAATTTAAAAGCCCAAAAACCACCGGAGCCCATAATCAAACTCCAGAGTAGGTGGAATTTGGTGCCTTCCTTCACCCAATGCCAACAAGTGAGAGTGAATAAAATAGAGAAGACATGCCATGGATAACCAACTCATGGAGGGTACCCAATACTGACCGACCTTGTTCAACTTTTGAGGCAATTCCACCAATGAGAGCTCAATTGAGGTGGAGCAACCCATAATTGCACACATCACGACCCAATGTCGATAATGACTGGTGTTTTCAGATTTTGAGCTATCGGTTTTGGTTCACTTCATGCACCATTTCAAGCATTTGCCATTCTCATGTACGATGCCATGCATATTCTACTAATCAAAATTGGGTGGCCGATCGGAATTGGGTGCCTCTACCTTCGTATGGAACTGCTCCTCCCTCTCGAGGGTAGAGACTATGTAACCAATAACCATGAATCATGAACCATGAACCAAGGACCAACCAGAGCGACATGTCTCAATTCCAAGAAATGTTCTATAAAGGTAAAATGTATGTTCTTGAGAGGTTTTAGCGGGTATCATATAATTCTAGGAGAGGTTGGTTATTTTTAGTTTTCATTTGTGTAGAAGTATAGACATTGCATGTTGGATAGTGATGGTGTTGATTTTTGTGAATGTCTTCTTAATTGGATTTATAGGAATATTGAATGCTTTTTAAAGACTTTTCATAGAGGGGATAAAGGTAGTAGTTCTAGCTCTAGTGGCAATAACAATAAGGAGGTCAATTTTCCATCCAAGAGTTGTAATGTCAATAATAGGTGGTTGGTATTTATTTAAAAAAATTGATTGCATATGGGGAAAATCTATCATTACAATTTTGGATAGTAAGGTTTGTGTTTATGTGATCAAGTGGGGGGTCTTTATATGGTAGTCCTTTGACGCATAGTATATTTGGTTTAAATATGACATTACAATGACATCGTTGGATTCCACATGGGCATGGAAGTAGCCATGGGGAATAGTGTTTTCTTATGGGTTGTTGTTGAAGGTTCTGGCGTTTTCAAGTATATAGCATGTAGGCTTGTTTGAGAAAACAATTAGTTTCTGGATTTTCCATACCACTTTGTTGTGTATTTTGACAATTAGGGAATGTATGTGATGGGTTTGGCATTTGAGGAGTACATGTAGCCATGTGTCTGGGTCCGTAGAGGTGCATATTTGGCATGTTATAGATGGAAACTATTATGTTCCAAAGAAGAGTTGATTGCGGGCATTTTCCATATTTTGTCCAGTACAAAACTTGATGAGGCATAATTTTGTGAATATGTATTTGTGGGATTTTTCCAAAAGTTTGTTGAGAGTTCGTTATCAGTGTTGTTACTGGTCCATTTGTCTATGTTAGGGAAACTTTTTGAGATTAAATTGAGGTTGTTAATTAGATCTTGTTTTTTGAGATATTTGTCCAAAAATTTCATGGGGCCTTTGTCTCGGGTGTCTTCTATAGAAGACCAACTATATCTTTGGAAGTAGTCTTGGGCAGCCTCGGCATGTTCATGTGGTGTTTGGCATCTTTATGGAATTTACCTAGTCCTTCCTTAGCTAATTTATTCGCTTGTTTTATATTGACATGTGCTCTAACTTTATAGAGGGTTGTAATTTGTGTGCAATTTTGTAGCATTTGAACCATAGATGTTAGTATGGCTTGGTCGGGGTTGCCATTGTGGAGGATAGGGTGTCTTATTTGAGTGTTTAATAGATACAAGACATTTATACAATCTATAAAGATGTGTGCGGGTTCATAGCATATTGTGTAGTGATAATTGGAGGGTTTTATGGAGGGCCATCATTTCTGCTTTGAGCGTAGGCATGACATGGATATCACCTAGACAATTCTCCTGGTTTTTCCAACAAAAATTGAACATTCTTCATTGCAAACTCATTATAGTGTACAAAATCAACCAACATGTATGATACTACACTTGCAACTCACTTCTATTTCATAACAAATTCACAATGGAGAATGTCTTAAATTCAAGAACTTTGTCTAGGTCATACCCATGGAATGACAAATTGATACCCATGTGATGCCAAATTTATTCCCATGTAATGCCAAATTGATACCCATGTATACCAAGTTGACATTCATATAGTGCCAAAATGATACCCTTGTAATGCCTAGGTGATACCCATGTGGTGCCTAGGTGATACCCATGTGATGCCTAGGTTAACCTAGTATGTTGAAGTCACCCTTTGAAGAAGAACAAATGTTCCGCAGAGGTCTGCCAAAATCAAAACCTACATACAGTACTCACATTATCTCATCATAAGCTTCGATTTACATATTCAAACCCACATAGATTGAAACTTCCATAAAGCACTTGTTACTTCCCACATACAAGAGATAATACTAATTTAAGAAGTAGCATTGCACTCAATTTTAACCATTTAGACTTGCAGTTCATGGAGAATAGAATTCGCAAAGAATCAAAAAGTATTTTCGCAAATTTTGAACCCCAACTCCTTGCACAAACTTATAAAAACGCTACAATCTTTTTACTACCTTAAATTTTTTGTACAAGGAACATCATGAGTCCATGATGAGGGATGTGTTGCAGTCTCGGAGCTGATGAGGGATGTGTCGCAGTCTCGGAGTTGATGAGGGATGTGTTGCAGTCTCGGAGCTGATGAGAGATGTGTTGCAGTCTCGGAGTTGATGAGGGATGTGTTGCAGTCTCGGAGTTGATGAGGGATGTGTTGCAGTCTCGGAGTTGATGAGGGATGTGTTGCAGTCTCGGAGTATCACGAGCATTATTCGTCTGCAATATAGTACCTTCAGCTGGAGCGAGCAACTGTTGTTTTCGGATATTGCATTTTACAGTGTTTCTAGGACCTTACGTGCTAGTACCTGGAATCTCCTCAGCAGCAAGAGGGTACGAGAGTTGCAGGATCTGGTGTTGCTCCAGCTTCATGAATGCACCAACTTGCGAGTACTGAGTCTTGCGGGGCTCGACAGTCTCCGTCATTTACAGCTTATTGAACTTCTAAATCTGGAGAGAGTGACGGTGACCGAGAGCTCAGGGACACCAGAGGACGAAGGCATTTTTGAGTCAGTGGTGTATGTTCTCTTGACGGGTCTGGAACATCTAACGCATATGCCCGACCTGAGGTCATGTACGTCGTTGCGTTTCCTTTACATCAGCAAGTGTCAAAAAGTGAGAGATTTTGAAGTAGTGGAATGCCCTCCCGTGAGGAAAATGAGGCTGCAACATTTGGGTCGGCAGCAGCCTGGAAGGCCACCAAATTTCAGGTCCCTACACTACCTGACGGCCCTGGAAATCGACTTCGAGATACGCATTGTTGATCTGGAGCAAAGGATGGAGCTTCCAAGTCCGTATGAATTGAAGCGAAGAAGGCGTAGTCAAAGTGTTGCACTCCAGGATTGTGATGATTCTAATGAGTCCAGTGAGGATTCCGATGAGTTCAGTGATGATTCTGTTGCTTACCACTTTGTACGAAAAGCTGCAATTTTATACATGCGCCGTGAGAAGCGGTATGGAAAGGAGGGCTTGAGTATTGTCCAAAATCTCTTGTCATATCTCTATGAACAGGAACGGCATCATACTTCTCAACAAAGAGGCAGTGAGTTACTTTGGAGGTTTGTTGAAGGTGATAGAGAATGGCTCTACTTAACCCTTTAAGGCCAATGGGCTTTTTTGGCCTGTGAGGATCTACGAATGTTCTAGATCATGGAGAATGGCATCTGGGCAATGGTTACATTTCGGAATGAAAATCTACAAACTTGTTTCATGGAAATCATTGTAGCTCGTCGATGCTTGCACCTATCGCAGTGGCGATGGTCTCAAAAGATGCCCATCTTTCTCCACCTCTAAGTCATGGTCATTTTTTTTCCTTTGAGGTGGCTTGTAGCACTTTTTATAAAGGTTTTTGTCTAGAATTGATCCACATATGGTGTTTCCTTCAAGTTTTCAGTGCAGTTCAATTTGGAGTTTTGATTATATGACATCATTAAAGCTCCTATGTATGAATAGCATCCTACAATATTTTGTGTATCCTAAATTAATCTTTTGAGCAGTGAGTGTTTTGTGGATTTCTACAAGATGGTAGCTCCTATTAAGTTTGAGTATAGGCTTTTAGGCAGTTCTAGAATCTTTAGCAATTTGAGAAATTATCACATGAATATTTCTTATGAAGTTAAGAATTAGGTGGTTTGTTTGAAGAGGTTATAATGGTTAATCCTTTCAGGCCTTACAACCATATATTGGTTGTTTGGGCATGTTAACCCTTGTAGCAGGCGCTACATGCCACTTCCGTGGAAAATTTGAACTACGACTAAGTGGTGGATTAAGATGAGCATCTACCAAGATTGGCGCCACCAAAATTCAATTGTAGACATTGATGAACTAAAGTGATTTGTGTAAAGTGGGGTTGTGATGAAATGTGTCCATTTTGTACATAATGTTTTGCATGATCTATTACGCCCCAAGAGTCTCCCATGCCTCATGAGCTCATGAGGCTTTGAAGGGTTAAAGTCATTTTATATTTGTAGTGAGAATTGGAGATTTTGGAGATTGTACACCTTCATGAATCAATAGAATTTTTCAACTTAACCTAAAAATTAAATGGAATTTTTCACATATGTCCTACATTGATATCTTCACATTAGCATATGCCATACATCATATGAAGCAAAAAACTTTTAATTTTCTTCTTCTCATATCAAAGATTCATGTTTTCTAATATGTTTTTTTAATACAAAACATGCTCTATTAATACTAAGTCTATAATATCAATAGAGCATAAATCTATAATATTAATAACTTTACAAATAGAGCATGTCATATAAAAAATAGTTATTAATATGATATTTTTATTAATATGTTATTTTTATTCTATGTTATTTTTATATTAATATTATTATGTTATTTTTATTGTGTATTTCATATTTCTCTTTTTTTTATAATTCTTTTTTTATTTCCTGTTTTCAAATTCTTATTTCTTGTTTCGTAATCTTTTATCTTCTTTAATCTATTTTTTTACTATTTTTTATTTCTTTTTACAAGGAGTGGATTTGCTTGTCGCATTGGCAGTATTGTTGGCTAATATTGGCTTGAATGAGGGGAATTTTGAAGGATTTGAACATTGGCAGCCATGGATACAGTTCGGTTTGTTTTGTTAGGATAACCTTTCATGACAAGAGTCTCATAGGTGGTCACTTCTGGAGTAATTTGCAAATTTGGTGGACTAGTACTTCATCTTTGTTTGATAAGTTTAACCCTTTAGCGCCTAAGAGGCTCCAATAGGACTAATTTTTGTGCTTTTTCTCTTGTAGCTCTTTCTACAATAGTCTATTGACTCTCGCATACTCTGAACACATTTCAAGCTCTTCATTAGCTTTCGAGCGGATCATTCTAGTCTTTAATCCATGAACGCATCAACAAAGTATAGTGATTTCCGTAAAGTGGGGTCGTAGATTTTTTCATGCTAAAATGTATCCACTGTGTAGATTATGTTTTGCCTAATCTACTACCCTTGTAGATTGTCGCTGACACTCGTTGTCCACGTAGGCGCTAAAAGGTTAAGCTCCTTGTGTTCCATGTGCTTCCAACAAAATTTGTAGTTAAAATGTGCATTAGAGTCTGACAAACAAACTCGAGTGATGTTTGTAGTGACCAATTACGAGAAAATGTACTCACTCTATAGATGATAATTTACATTATTTGATACACTACTAGATTTTCCCATGTCTGTTTACCCACATTGTCTTTAGAAGATTAACGGACGAATGCTTCTTTTCACTTTTTGGATGATCCACTTCTATTTTTTACTTTTTGGAGGTTAAAGGAATTTATTGGGAGGTTTAATTTATTTTATTGTATTGGGTGTGGTGAATTAAGTTTGAGTACCCTACTTGCGGGCCGCTTTTGTACATAATTGATTCACATTGGAGAGTGTCCAAAATTTTGGGAAAATTCAAGAGATTTGTCCAAAACAAATAAAATAAAAATCAATTCACAAATGTATAAATTTGTGAAAATTACAGATGAAGTTGTTGAAATTTGAAATTAAGTAAAAAAAAGAGTATGAAATTGGATTTTTAATAATGATAGAAAATCAATAGAATCATATTGAAAGGTAATGATTACAACTGACAATTATATTCAAAAATGTAATAGAGAAAGTGAACACCCATATGATTCAAAGTCTATGTCTAACTACCACTAACTAAATATGCCCTCAAGCCTTACTACTAAGTATTACTCAAGCCTCAATGATTGTTTGTAACTCTTTTGTAGACCACTCCAAAAAATAATGCCAAATAAAACATTAATCCACTCCACGTTCAACGAATAAACATAATTTGTACAACTAGTGGAAAGGAAGCTCGGGAGGATGAAAGGCAAATGATATATCCCATAAGCATAGGTGGAGGTGGTTGTTTGTAGGGATATATGTTGAGAAAGTGGAGACAATTGCCTTGTCTTTGGGCACCACGGCCATGGTGTGGAGGTTTGAGTCATGGCACATTGGTGAGGTGGTTGTGAGTTCAAGTTCCAGTGGTGGTGTCATGCTTATCACCATAGTCCACTCAATTGTGGTAGGTGGTCTTAAGACCTTGTTGTGTAAGTATCCACAAAGCCCCTGGAGAGGATGACATGTTGGTTGTCTCTAAGGCACTTAAGGTAGTGGCACCTAGTTCCAATCGCTTAAGCCAGTTGGAGACTCAAATGATATTGTATGTCAAAAACATTTATGTAGAAAGATGCGGAATTAGGAATGAAACTCACCAAATATTTTTTCAAATTTAATCACAAAAAATTGAAATTGATATAGAATTTAAAAGCCCTAAACCACCAGAGCCCATAATCAAACTCTAGAGTAGGTGAGATTTGGTGCCCTCCTCTGCCCAATGCCAATAAGTGAAAGTGAGTAAAAGAGAAAAGACATGCCATGGATAACCAACTCATGGAGGGTATCCAATGCCGATCGGCCTTGTTCGACTTCCTAGGCGAGGCCACCAATAAGAGCTCAATTGAGGTGGAGCAACCCAAAATTGCACACTTCATGACCCAATGCCGATAATGATTGGAGTTATCGGTTTTGGGTCGATTTATGCACCATTTCATCCATTTCCCATTTTTATGCACCATTCCATGCGTACTCTACTGATCGAAATTGGGTGGCCGATCGGAATTGGGTGCCTCTACTTTAGTAAAGGGAAGCACTTAGTGTAGAAAAATGTTTACTCTCAAGAGGGGGAAGTAGTTCTATTACACTAACCTATGTCTTGTGGCCATTGGCTTTGGAGATGGAAGTTCTTCTTTTGCCTTGCCATTGACCTTGATGCGGCCAGAGTATTTCGTAGAAAACAAGTGAAGTTGTGGATTGTTGCTGCCAATAAAAATGAAATCAAAGGAGTTCCTTGTGAAAGCGTGAAATATCTTTTGTTGAATGCACTTGGTCTCAAAAAATAACTATTTCAACACCTAGTTGTCAAATGCAACCCATAGGTATGGTAATTTTGACATTATGCAATTGCAAATAAATGCACTCTTGATCTACATATCTCATCATAACCTTCTATTACATATTCAAACCTATAAAAATTGAACTTCCGTTTAACCTTATTTATTCCTACCGTACAAACAAATTTACATCCTACTAATTTAAGAAGTAGCATTACATTCAGATTCAACCAGTTGGACCTTCGTTTTATGTAGAATTGAATTAACAAAGAACCCAAAAGTATTTTATAAAACTTTGAACCACAATTCTATGCGCAAGAGTTTGTTGTACCGTATTACTACCCACAAAATTTTGTGTACAAGGAACATCTTGAAAACAATAATGGTATAAATTTTATACCATGTTTAATACAAAAATTTGACACCAAGTAAAGTCAAGCTCTGTTGATTCTTTAACGCAAGAAAAATAAAATAAAAATTCTTCATTTGAAACATTTTTTAAAAATCTTCAAATCTATGCAATCAGAATTTTATCAAATTTGACAAATTATTCATTTTCTAATTGAGATGAAGATAGTACGTTTGGAAAAAAAATTGAATATTTCTTCATTCTACTTATACTCATTGCACTAAAAATGGGCAATTTTGAGGAATTTTGTAAGAGAAATAGCGAAGGAGTTTTAGGGGCTAATATTTTACAACACAATGAAAAAATTAATGTTACTTATAATTTTATTATCAAATACCAATTTGGCTTCAAACACTAATGGGTTGCACTTTCAAATTGGCTCAATCATCAATTAGTCTGAGGGCCGCTTCACACTTGGTGGCCAAGTCGAGAGGCTGTCGATTTCCACTAATAAGATTGCTAGAATGGCCAAAGTCCGGACTTTTGGGCCTTCACACTTGTGCCCAAACTCCAAAGGCCGTCGTTCTACATGGCAACACTTTTGGGTAGTTTTGGCGCCAAAGCGACGGCCTCTCGAGCAAAACTTGGGTCGCCCATTTTAGTCGACTCAAACTACAATCGAGAGTCCGTTGATTTTTTGTAATATAATAATCAAAAACTGACAAGATCTAGACTGTTAGATGAAAGAGACCGAATTTTTGGGGCTGATTTTTTTTGGTTGATTTTTACTGGCTGATATTTTTGAGCTGGTTTTTTTGGCGTAATGATATGGGGTTTGGACTTTGGACTTGGCCTTTGGGACTTCACACCACGACCGGCCAAACCTTCAATCTATATTATTTAATGTATTTTTTTGGCAAAAAAGTTTGGCCTCTCGCCATAGTTTGGCCACTCATTTTTGACGGTCGGCCTCTTGACTTGGGCATAGTGTGAAGCGGCCCTCATTACCAATAGAGAGCATGGCCATGGTATGCATCCTAAACCAACTCTACTACAACAATGCCTTCACAACATCTCTCCCTAATGTATACAAGGTGTTATGAATTAAGGTATAAAGAATATCCTTTGAATTAACCCCTAAAGGCCCAAAGTCTCCCAAGGGGACTCTTACAATCTCCGGAGGAGACTCTTGGGCCTTTAGAGATTAAAGATTTAACTTGGATAGGAATCTAATTTATAGGTACCTTATGGGTAGTATTATGATCCAAAATTTTCCTTTATTCATATTAGATCACACCAACCTTAAATTTGGCTATTGAAACATTCACCAATTCCTTTAACTACCGGAAAGCCCAACTCTGAATTGTTTGCGTTTCTCCAACATAATTACTTCCCCAACACAAATACTTTGAACTAGAGGACTTCTCCACTCCAATTGGTTTTATTTGACCTAAAGTCGCTCTTGTTGAACTAGGACAACTTGTTGGTTGCACTGTTGGACTAGATTGCCTATTTTATGTTGGAAACGTAATTAATTCAATTTATTTAATTATGAAATTAAATGCGAGAATCCCATATAGTATATGCCAGATCATGCTAGGATATCCTTTAAAATACGTCAAGATCCCATATTAAATGGAATGATTATATTTCAATGTTTCAATGTTTCAATGTTAAATAGTTGCATGATACATTAATAAAAATAGGCAAATATTTTATTTTAATTTTCTATAAAAACTACACATATTACATTTTTAATTTTCGATTTTAATTATTTTTATGACATTCATATTCCTTGTATTTTCATACTTGGTGATCATGAAATCAAATGATGTTATTTTGACTTTAAAGATCTTGTATTTACCAAATTAATTTCCTTTGCATTTACTGATTTTCAGATTTCTCTTAGAGTAAACATCAACAAGAATTGTTTTACTAGTATGTTGTATTTTTATAATTTATAGTAGTTAATTCATATGATTTCTAAAATCTAAACCTTCATCATGAGCTGTATTATTTTTTTTTCCCAATTGATTTCTGCATAAGTTTATTTATGTTAATATAGACAATAATGAACGAAATCATCACGTCTCAACTTCAAACAAGCTTCTTCCAAATCAGTGTGACTGATTTGTCATCTCTTTTAATAAAGGCTACCATTCTCCTATTCAAACTTAAAGCACTCACCTTCAATCACAATTCAGTGATCTTTTTCCTCTCTATACGACTTCCATGGCTAACAAGATCATTGTTTTTAATGATAGAAAATATACATATATTAAGTTCCTAATTGGATGGAATGAAGTTGCTAATACAAAGATGAATTGAATTTATGGCTTGAGAAAAGAGTAGCACAAGAACAAGTTTTTACTCAATGTGGAGAAGGAAAAGGCAAGAAAAGGGAACCTCGTCTCCAAAGGTGTTCTTGAGCTTAATCATGATGAATCCTAGGCCCATTTGTTGTTGTTTTAAATGGATGAAGTAGGTGAAAGTAAGAATTAGGTAAGAAGTTGAAGTAGAAAGAAGTGTAAGTTACTACACTGAAAAAAGGGATTTTTTTTGGTGTAACAATATATATAGGAAAATCAACCAACAATTTGTCTATTGGAAATAAACCACTTGCCAATCAAAATCAAGTATTGCTCACCAACTATTTCTTTACTAGAAACTAAAATGGCTATTTTGATGTAAAAACAAAGGGCATTTTTAACTTTATCTTTTCATTAAAGAAAATTTCTAAATCATGTGGGATGTATGAATAAGCCATATTGTTGAGGTCTAGACTTGGCTAATTCAACATTGCGTTTGATTACTTCCATGTGTTGTATTTCACCTCCAAATACAAAGGCTCGAGTTGGAGCCCAGGTGAATGATATTGTTGCTACAGTAAAGAATGCACATAAAAATCCAATTCCAAAAGCTGGTAGGGAACCGTACGTAAATATTTCAAATCCATCATCTGTTGTATCATACTTGGGTTGCATATTGTTGGCAATACACGGCTTTTGTATAACAATTCCACACAAACCTGGATTTCCTGGCAAGTAAGAAGATATTCCGAATGTATTGAATTGATTTCCAGTAGGAATAGCACCACTTAGATTGTTATATGAAACATTGAAGGTGCTGAGAGTATATGGTAATAGTGTAGGAATCACTCCAGTGAGGTTGTTCTCTGACAAGTCCAAGGTTTCTAATTCCTCCAAGTATTGAAATGCTGGAGTAATTCCTCCTTTCAATTTGTTGTTAGACAAAATCAAGTATTTCATTCCCGTAAGATTTGTGAGTCCTATTGGAATTTCTTCCTCCAATGCATTTGAAGACATGCCCATATACGTTGTTGCCAATAGAATATAGGAATATTGTAATCCCATGTCTTGACCTCTGGGTGACAGACTCAAAGTGGTATTCAATGTAAAGGGGACCCCCGGTGAACTTGAGACATTGTCAGATTGCATGTTGTACCCTTGTAAACTACCAAAATTTGGAGGAATAGATCCGGTCAACTTATTGTGTGACAATTCCAATACTTGCAAGCTCTTCAAGTCTCCAAGCCAAAAGGGTATTGGTCCTTCGAGTTGATTGTATGAAATGACAAAGACTCGTAAACTAGATAGATGGCTTGGATCCACTATTACAGGAAGTCCACCAGTAAATTGGTTCCTGCTAAAATCGATAAAAATAATGTTGGAGTTGTTGCTTGCAAAAGATGATGAAAATCTTCCTTCCAACTTATTATTTGAAATAGAATAAGATTGTATACTTGGCCACAAAGTCAAATCTTCAAACCCATTTGGTAGAGTACCAGTGAGATTGTTGTTATTCAATAAGAGGACTTCTAGTAAGGAGCAATTTCCCAAGGATGGTGGAATTTGGCCAGAGAGCCTATTTATTTGTAAATCAAGATATATCAATCTCTTCAAAGATCCAAGATTACTTGGTATGATACCTACAAAAAGAAATAACAATCAATGCAATTATATGAAATTGGAAGACAAATTTCAAAAAATTATAATTTTACTAGAGCCAAAAGTTCTGAATGCTTTTAAGGTTGAAATTTAGTATAATCAAGAATGCAATTAACTTTTTTCTTGATAATATGAATGAGTGAAATTCTTTGACGTGCCAAATTCAAAATTTGACTTGCATGTGTACAAAATTCTGTGATGCTCAAGATAATGTTCTTAACAACATTCAGATTAATTATAAAACGAAAAGAATATTCTACAACTTCGAAAAAGTAAATTGTAAACTCTTTTGAAACTTTTTGGAGATTCTTTTGAAAGACTTATTTTACATTCACATATTATTTATGATTTCATTTCTATAAGAAAGAACAAAAGAAGCCAAATGACTTTGAGAGGAACAAATATTTTCTACTTATGGGGATATCGGTATTCGTATGATAAAATCAATTCTTGAAATAAAAATGTCTATTTCCTCTCTATTAATGAGAACAAAAAAAGCATGACTTCAATGCAACCTATGACAACTTTATTATTTTAACTAACTCATATATGATATCGTTGCAATTCAATGATACAAGAACCAATGCATATCTAAAGAAACAAAAAAAAACTAAGTCAAAACAAACATGTGACTTTCTTGTAATCAATGATGTAATTCAATAATTTGGAGATGTGAACATATTGATTACTCACCTTGGAATGCATTATTACCAAGAACAAGTTGATATAGCGAAGACATGGCTCCAAGCCAAGTTGGAATAGAACCGTCCAACTTGTTTCCATCTAAACCAAGTATTTCCAAGTTCTTGAGGGATGCAAGCTCACTTGGTATTTGACCTATCAACATGGGATCAATCAAGTCAATAATGATATGCTTAAAAGCCAGGAGTGTCAAATAACATGTGACAGATAATACTTCCCAAAAACATAAAGTTGTAGTTAATTACCTTGGGTAGTAGCTCAATACCATCATCAAAACTAGATCATTGTATAGCACACATTAAACACTTCAAAGGTGTATGTATTCGTTTTGGTTTTAGGACATTTATGTTATTAATGGCATCAATATCATGATCTCATATTATGATCCAATATCAAAAACTAGCTTCAAAAATTCAAAAGATAATGTGGCATAGTAGGAAAGATTATCTTAGTAGTAAATTATGCCATATTGTAGCTTGTTAATGAGCCTTGTTATGATTTAAAATACTTGATGGCCCGACAAGAAATTTCAAGAGCAAACGACCTAGGAGTTTAAAAAAATGATTCCCAAGCTTGTAAGTGAAAGAGTAATGATTTTACTAAATCTGAAAGTGATTTCCCATTAGAAACTTTAATCCTAATAATAATGAGAGAAACATTGCCAAACATATGCCAAAATCATATAAAACAAATTGGAAGTTGTATAAACTATACATATAAAAAGAAAATTGGTTTAGTGCATGTATAAGTTACACTTTTGCATTTACAAGGGTGTAGAACATGCTCTTAGAATGTATTCTATTTATGACTTCCATGTACATCCATTGGAAAAACCTATTTTAAACTCAAAGTATATGAGGCCAAACACTTGAGAATGTATGGAGCACTGAAGCATAAATATTTTATCATCAATTTAATTCCAACTATTAACATTAATTCAAAAGTTTGTCTTTGGAGGTCCAGCGGTATAGTATTATCATAAAAAGAGTGCTTTTAGGAACTTGCTACCTCCTTTCTAATCATGCATGTAGAACAAGATTGATGACTATAAAAATTTGAAGTATATAAAAATGATACATTGAAATCACACTCACCTTTGAATGCATTCCTCCCAAGATAAAGTCTTCTTAATGAAAGAAGGCCTCCAAGCCAAGTTGGAATGAAACCCTCCAACATGTTTCCATCTAAACCAAGTATTTCCAAGTTCTTGAGGGATGCAAGCTCACTTGGTATTGGACCTATTCACATGAGATTCATCAAGGCAACAATGATATGCTTGAAAGCAAAGAGTGTCTTAATAGTATGTGACAACTAATACTTCCAAAAAAATTAAGTTGTAGTTAATTACCTTGAGTAATTGCTCATTACCATCATCTAAACTAAGTCACCAAAAAGCACACATTAAACAATTCAAAGGTGTATGTCTCGGTTTCACTTTTTTTTATGTTTACGTTATCAATCGCAACATTACCTTGATCTCAAATTATCACCCAATATCAAAAACTAGTTTCAAAAATTCAATATATAATATGGCATAGTAAAGAAATATATTTTGGTTATAGATAATGCCATATTGTAGCTTGGTAACAAACCTTGTAAGCATAAAAAATACTTGATGGCCCCACAAGAAATTTCAAGAGCAAGCCCACCTCAGAGTTTTAAAAAAAATGATTCCTAGGCTTGTAAGTGGAGAAATAATGATTTTTAAACATCTAAAAGTGATTTCACAATAGAAACTTGGAGTCTAATAGTAATGAGAGAGACATTGCCAAAAATATGCCAAAATCATATTATACATCTTTAGAATTTTATAGACTATATATAAAAAGAAAATTTGGTTCAATGTTTAAGTTACATTTTTACATATAAAAAGAAAATATGTTTAAGTTACATTTTTACATATAAAAAGAAAATATGTTTAAGTTACATTTTTACATATAAAAAGAAAATATGTTTAAGTTACATTTTTCCATTTACCGGGGTGTAAAATATACCTTTACAATATATTCCATTTACATATTTTATGTACATCCATCGCAATAATGTATTTTAAACTCAAATTTTGTGAAAGTCAAAGGTTCTATGGAGCACTAAAATTATTAATATTTTATTGTCAATTAGTTTCAACTATTAACATAAATTTAAAAGATTAGTGTCATAAAAGAAAGAGTGTTTTTATGAACTTGCAACCTCCTTTCTAATGATGCATGTAGGACATATTGATAGTGTAAAATTAAAAAGTATATAAAAATTATACAACAAAAAATCCCTCACCTTCGAATGCATTGTTCGCAAGATAAAGGTTTTTGAGCGAAAGAACACCTCCAAGCCAAGTTGGAATGGAACCTTTGAACATGATTCCATCTAAACCAAGTATTTCCAAATTCTTGAGGGATGCAAGCTCATTTGGTATTTGACCTATCAACATTAAAGTTTCATGTCAAGAAAAATTTGTATGGAACTTACGTAGTGACCTATACTATTTGGAAAATAACAGTTCTAAGGAATGAGCCCCATTTAATTATCTTGAGCGGTTGCTCAGCACAATCATAAGAGGCATACATCAAGCACAACAATGGTGTATGTCTTAGTTTCAAACTTACAACTTGCTAATGTCAAATGCAACAATACTATATTCAGAGTATGATCTACTATCAAATAATAAAGTTAGAAAATCATATAAATAAATTTAGTGTTATATGAAAGTGAATTTGGTAGTGAATTTGGCAGTTAATTTGGTAGTGAACCATAGTTCATATAGTTACTAATCACAAAACTCAAACAAACTCCAAATAACATTTTAAAATGCCTAATTGATTCTCACCTTTGAATGCATTCCTTCCAAGATAAAGTTCTTTGAGTGACAAAAGGCTCTTAAGCCAAGTTGGAATATAGCCCTCCAGCTTGTTTTCTTCTAGAGAAAGTACTTGCAAGTTCTTGAGGGATGCAAGTTCACTTGGTATTGGACCTATCAACATTAAAGTTTCATGTCAATAAATATTTGTATTGAACCTGACAAAAGTAGTGACCAATAGTGTGTGTAAGAAAATACTTCTAAAGAATGAGTTTCATTTAAGTATCTTGGGCCGTTGTTCACTACCATCATAAAAACTACATCCTCAAAAGGTATACATGAAGCACAACAATGGTGCACATTGTCAAGTTAGTTTCAAATTTACAACTTACAAATGTCAAATGCAACAACACTATATTCAAATTGTGATATGATATCAAAAAATAAAGTTAAAAAACATGTAGAAAATTTAGTATTGTATGAAAGTGAATTTGGTAGTGAATTTGGTAGTGAACTATAGTTCATAGTTACTAATCACAAATCTCAAACAAACTCCAAATAACATGTTAGTATGCCTAATTGCTTCTCACCTTTGAATGCATTCCTTCCAAGATAAAGTTCTTTGAGTGAAGAAAGGCTCTTAAGCCAAGTTGGAATATAGCCCTCCAACTTGTTTCCTTCTAGAGAAAGTACTTGCAAGTTCTTGAGGGATGCAAGCTCACTTGGAATTGGACCTATTGACATGGAATTTAGTAAAGTTAACAAAGATATGCTTGAAAGCAAGAAGTGTCAAATAATATGTGACAAATAATACTTCCAAAAGGATTATGTTATAGTTAATTACCTTGAGTAGTTGCTCACTACCATCATCAAAACTAGATCACCGTAAAACACAAATAAAGTAGTCCAATGGTGCATGTCTCGATTTCAAATGAATGACATTTATGTTATTAATGGCATCAATATTTTGATTCGATGTTATTGCCCAACACCAAAAAATCCAAAAAATAATATGGCATAGTAGGGAAGATCATTTTGGGAGTAAAAAATGCCATTCAATAGCTTAATAATGAACCTTGTAATGATTAAAAATACTTGATGGTCTCCACAAAATTTTTTAAGAGCAAGCCCACCTAGGAGCTAACAAAGAATATGATTTCAAGACTTGTAAGAGGAGAAGTAATGATTTGGATACATCTAAAAGTGATTTTACATTTGAAAGTTGGAGTCTAACGATAACGAGAGAGACATTGCCAAAAATATGCCAAGAGCATACTGTACAACTTTGAAACTCCATAAACTAAATTCAATTTTTTTAAAAATTTAGTGCATGTTTGAGTTACACTATCCCTTTTACGGTGGTGTAAAATATACTCCAACAATGTATTATGTTTACGGATTTCATTTACATCCATAGGAATAGTGTATTTTAAATTCAAAGTTTCAAGAAAGGCTAAGACTCAAGGTTTTGGAGCAGTGAATTTATTAGTATTTGATTTTCAATTAAGTTCCAACTGTTAACTTAGATTCAAAAGTTTGTCTTTAGAAGCCCAAGGGTGTAGAGTTTTATAGGAAGACTTTTTTTAGCAACTTGGAATCTCCTTTCTAATCATGCATGTAGAATAGGATTGATAGTGTAGGACCATGAAGTATGTAAAAATACTCACCTTCAAATGCATTCTTTGCAAGATAAAGGCTTCTAAGTGAAAGAACGTCACCAAGCCAAGTTGGAATATAGCCCTCCAACTTATTGCCTTCCAAACCAAGTAAATCCAAGTTCTTGAGGGATGCAAGCTCACTTGGTATTGGACCTATCAACATTAAAGTTTCATGTCAATAAATATTTGTATTGAACCTGACAAAAGTAGTGACCAATAGTGTGTGTAAGAAAATACTTCTAAAGAATGAGTTTCATTTAAGTATCTTGGGCCGTTGTTCACTACCATCATAAAAACTACATCCTCAAAAGGTATACATGAAGCACAACAATGGTGCACATTGTCAAGTTAGTTTCAAATTTACAACTTACAAATGTCAAATGCAACAACACTATATTCAAATTGTGATATGATATCAAAAAATAAAGTTAAAAAACATGTAGAAAATTTAGTATTGTATGAAAGTGAATTTGGTAGTGAATTTGGTAGTGAACTATAGTTCATAGTTACTAATCACAAATCTCAAACAAACTCCAAATAACATGTTAGTATGCCTAATTGCTTCTCACCTTTGAATGCATTCCTTCCAAGATAAAGTTCTTTGAGTGAAGAAAGGCTCTTAAGCCAAGTTGGAATATAGCCCTCCAACTTGTTTCCTTCTAGAGAAAGTACTTGCAAGTTCTTGAGGGATGCAAGCTCACTTGGAATTGGACCTATTGACATGGAATTTAGTAAAGTTAACAAAGATATGCTTGAAAGCAAGAAGTGTCAAATAATATGTGACAAATTAAAAAGTAGATGCTAATGAAGTACTAGTAAGTGAAGATGTAATGATTTTTGAACATGAATAAGTGATTTTACATAACAAACTTGGTGTGTAACAATAATGACATGGACATTGCCAACATATGCCAAAAGCATATTAAACAATATTGAAAATGTATAGACTATATATAAAAAGAAAAGTTCATTCAATGCATGATTAAATTATCCTTTTCTATTCACAGAGGTGTAAAATATACTCTAATAATGTATTCCATTCACAAATCTTATGTACATCCAGTGGAATAATTTACTTTAAGCTCAAAGTTTTTGAAAGAAAAAGTCTTGGGGTTGTATAGAGCACTAAAGTATTAGTACTTGATTGTCAATATGGACATTGGTTTAGTGGTGGAACGTACAAACACTATATTCACTCCGGCCCCCTTTAAGTGAGGACCAAAGTTCTTCTTCATCTTCTGATTGTTAATTTAGTTCCAACTATTAACATAAGTTCCAACTATTAACACTAGTTCAAACTTTGGAAGTCCATGGTGTAGTGTTATGAAAAAAAGAGTGTCTTTAGCAACTTGTGTCTTCCTTTCTAAAGATGCGTGTAGAACAAGATTGATGAGTATAAAAATGTGATGTATATATAAAAGATACATTGAAATATCTCTCACCTTCAAATGCATTGTTTGCAAAATAAAGTCCTTTCAATGAAAGAAAGCCTCCAAGCCAAGTTGGAATATAGCCCTCCAACTTATTGCCTTCCAAACCAAGTAAATCCAAGTTCTTGAGGGATGCAAGCTCACTTGGTATTGGACCTATCAAAATTAAAGTTTCATGTCATGAAAAAAGATTTGTATGAACTTGACAAAAGAAGTGACCAAGAGTGAGTCCAAGAAAATACTTCTAAAGAATGAGTTGCATTTAAGTATCTTAGGCCGTTGTTCACTATCATCTTAAAAACTACATTCTCAAAAGGTATACATGAAGCACAACAATGGTGCACATTGTCAAGTTAGTTTCAAATTTACAACTTACAAATGTCAAATGCAACAACACTATATTCAAATTGTGATCTAATATCAAAAAATGAAGTAAAAGAATCATGTAGATAATTTGGTATCGTATGAAAGTGAATTTGGTAGCGAACCATAGTTTATATAGTTACTAATCACAAATCTCAAACAAACTCCAAATAACATGTTAGTATGCCTAATTGCTTCTCACCTTTGAATGCATTCCTTCCAAGATAAAGTTCTTTGAGTGAAGAAAGGCTCTTAAGCCAAGTTGGAATATAGCCCTCCAACTTGTTTCCTTCTAGAGAAAGTACTTGCAAGTTCTTGAGGGATGCAAGCTCACTTGGAATTGGACCTATTGACATGGAATTTAGTAAAGTTAACAAAGATATGCTTGAAAGCAAGAAGTGTCAAATAATATGTGACAAATAATACTTCCAAAAGGATTATGTTATAGTTAATTACCTTGAGTAGTTGCTCACTACCATCATCAAAACAAGATCACTGTAAAACACAAATAAAGTAGTCCAATGGTGCATGTCTCGATTTCAAATGAATGACATTTATGTTATTAATGGCATCCATATTTTGATTTGAAGTTATTGCCCAATACCAAAAAAGAGTTTTAAAAATCCAAAAATAATATGGCATAATAGGGAAGATTATTTTGGAAGTAAACAATGCCATGTTGTAGCTCGTTAACAAAAATTACTTGATGGCCTCAGAAGGATATTCAAGAATATGATTCCGAGACTTGTAAGTCAAGAAGTAATGATTTTAGTACATCTATAAAAGATTTCACAGTAGGGACTTGGAGTCTGACATCGATACAAAAGACATTGGCAAACATATGCTAGAAGAAAATAATAGAGTTTCAAAAGTATATTGGTTATATATAAAAAGAAAATTTGGTTCAGCACATGTTTAAGTTACACTTTGCCATTTATAGGGGTGTGGAATATACTCTTATATTATACTCTATTTATGGTCTACCACACAAGAGTGCTCCACCACAAGACATAAACCCAAACCTCACTATACAGTTTATAGAACTCAAATATTGTAATGGTTTTTTTTTGCCATATACTACTGAACAAAAGAAAATACATACCAAGTTACTACTCTTACATGGAATCAATGCATGGTTGCCTCTTCTAGAAAAACTTTCGAAACATCAACACCATTGCAATCCAATATGCCGTGTCAATCCTCGTTTGTAAGAGAAGATTGAAAAATAACCAACAACTACTTGAACCCAGGACCCTCCATAAAATTGCAATACACAATTCGAGGATAAAGATCATAGTAATACTTACCCATACCATCATTATTAAATTATACTTTAGCAATACGCATACAGTGCGCCGCTACACTCAAATGCAACAAAAATGCTATTTGACCTATGTCCGGTGGGCACTGATTTAGTGTGAAACAAACAAGATATTTTAATCACGCCAACCTTTTCTTCATGGAAGATCAAAGTTCTTCTTTTTCTTTTTTTATTATATTTTTGGATTCTCATATACATCAAGTAGATTAACTTATTTCAAACTAAAAATTTCCAAAAGAAAATTCTTAAGGTTGTATGAAGCACTCAAGTTATTAATATTTTATTGTCAATTTAGTTCCAACTTTTAACATAAGTTCAAAATTCCATAGGTGTGGCGTTATAAAAAAAACAGTGTTTTAGCAACTTGCAACCTCCTTTATATTCATGCATGTAGAACAAGATTGATGAGTGTAAAAATGTGAAGTATATAGAAATGATACATTGAATTATCTCTCACCTTTGAATGTATTTCTAGCAAGATAAAGTCCTTTGAGTGAAAGAAAGCCTCCAAGCCAAGTTGGAATAGAGCCCTCCAACTTATTATCTTCCAAACCAAGATATTCTAAGTTCTTCAGGGATGCAAGCTCACTTGGTAGTTGACCTGTTAACATGAAAGTATTTATGAAAAAAAAACTTTGTATAAAACTTGACAAAAGTTATCAATAGTTTGTGAGAAGTAGTACTTTGAAAGAATGAGTCGCATTTGGTTATCTTAGGCGGTTGTTCACTTCCATCATCAAAACTACATCCCGAGAAGGCATACATCAATCACAACAATGGTGTATGTCTTATTTTCAAATCTATGACTTACTAATATCGAATGCAACATATTGTATGGAGGTTGTGATCCAACATAAAAAAAATTCATAAAATCGTGTGGATAAATTTGTATCGAATGAAAGCAAAATTTGTAGTAAATACAAACTGTACTAGGACCTCTTAGTGGACCTTAGAATCATTTCAAATGCTTGATGGCCCCACAAGGAATTTTAAAAGGTAGGCCATTGATGAGTCTTATAATTAATTTTTTCTAAAGTTATATATATATATATATATAACTATTTTAAAAACCTATAATCTTGTAGAATACATATGAAGACTTTAGTGCACATTTGAATAATATTTTTTCAAAACGAGGGTGTTAAGTATTCTCCTATTTGATATCCATTTTTATTTATTATATTTGAAATCCACCATTTTCATTATTTCTATTATCATACTAGTATTTCAAGTTAAAGTAAAGTAAAGTATAGTAGAGTACTTCCAAGTTTGTGAAAGATGTTATTTCTATCAATATGTTGTCTACAAATATGGAATCATATGTACCAATGTCCATCAAATGAAAGGATGTGATGAAAGGTTTTAAGGCTATATTTATTGTTATTTTTGATAATCAAAGCCGCTTTTGAGCAAAACTTTGAAATGCATATTCTATGTGCAATTCAAAGTGCAATTCAAAGGTTTTTCATTTTTTGATACCATTATAAGTTCTTTTAAAGTCTTTATGTGTAGATGCAACATGGCATGTTAGATTTGTCACATGGATGGAGAGAATAAATAAAAATTGGTGAAGAACAAATTAAACAATTGACGATGAAAAACCACCAATATGACAAATATAGCCATTTTTCAAACAGAGTGCATGGTGTTGTCAAGCCTATGATTATAGTTTTGTTAGCATGTATTTTAAATTCTTTTGTTCATATTTGACAAAGTTTGGGTTTTCCTTAGGAGTTAAGTATAGTATAGAAACTTGCTAGTAATTTTTAGATTCTTTAATAATAAAATGCTTCGTATTGAAGAAATAGTAGAATTCATGTTTTTTTTTTCTTTCTAAACTTGAGAGTAGATTTGAAACTTGATGTGAATAGTACTACACGTTTTTTTTTCTTTCAAACTTCCCTATTTAACGAAGCCTTTTAAATTTGGAAAATATAAACTTACAAGGCTTACCAAATTACACTCTTCACTCCATTATCAAAGCACACATACAGTTTGGAATTTCTCACCTATGAAGGAGTTGTTGGGCAGAAGTAAGACTTGAAGTTGATTTAGCTCACCCATAGATGTTGGAATGCTTCCATTCAATTGATTGCTTCCAAGATTTAACATTCTCAAACTTTTGCACCCATTCAAACTACTTGGAATCGGCCCAGAGATGCTTGTATGTGTTATCACTAAAGTAGTTAAACTTTTGCACTTGTTTTTGGAAACCTCAAGGAGATGTCCAACAAATTTGTTATATGAAAGCATCACATACTCAAGTTTTGGTAGTGTGTTAAAGAGCTCACCCGGCAACTCACCATCTAGAGAATTGAAGCTCAAATCTACATCAGTCAAATTTGAGCACCTCGTCAACTCTAAAGGAAGGTTACCAAACAAATTGTTTCCACTCATGTTCAAATACGACAGATGTTTAAGTTCACCAATCATGGGACTAATTGTGCCATTGAGCCCCAAGTACCCAAGCCTGATGCTTATCACATGTCCCATCTCATCACAACCGACGCCATTCCATTTGTTGCAGTTAGTGGAGTTACTGTTACTTGTCCAACTCGCAAGTGCTCCAGTTGGATCATTTAGCATGGAATTTTTAATGGCTAGAAGTGCTTTCACCTCAATTGTAGCAATGGTGGTATTCAAGGCAACAACACTCCTCCCTCGTATCTTGGCCACTACATCAACTTTCTCCACCCCTAGTCTATATGTATCCCAGCCACCAACGTTGGACGAAAACAAGGACTGATACTGATATGTTTGGGGAATGGTGCCACATGATGTAGAATGCAGAAGGGAAGAAATGAAAAGCGAGAGAAGCAAGAGAGCTAACGAAAGAGGTCTCCCACTTGGAGTCGCCATGATTAACTACAACTAACACTTTGAAGTCAAGTACGCAAATGTGGATACTCTCTGCTCACTCTCTCAGAAAATGAACCATGGAAGTGGCCAACTGAATATATCCCACCATGCACTTAGAACTCCTCAATCTCTCCTCGGTTTGCACCCTGACCTCACTTTTCCGGCTCACTCTACCTCTATTGTTGCTGCAAACGTTGACAAACTGTCATGTGTGCCAAGGAGAATGTGGAAAAACTGTTGTGTGTGCCCAGGAGAAGCGTGTGTGTCAAGGAGAAGCGTGTGTGTCAAGGAGAAGCGTGTGTGTCAAGGAGAAGCGTGTGTGATTACGGATCTTGTTCTGTGTCCACGAGAAGAAAGGGTGATTTCTGTGTCTCTTGTACGGCTACTTATACTGTCCACAACCGTAGTCTTGTCCATTCCAAAAGTTGCCACAGAGGTTCTGGCATCAATTTTTAATTCCGTTCTTTGGGGACCATAGCGATGAGATGGGAGCTATGAGTCGACGTGCAGCAAGGGTTAAATAAATTCATGGCAGGCTGAGCACGGCATGACATCAGTTCTCGTCAAGACCTGCCTGCATGATCAACAATGGCAAATTTTTTTTTGTTACATGAGCAGTTTCCACTCGTCCAATCGTGCCATTTCTCTTTCACCAATTTGTGTTTTTTACTCATGTGTCAAGTCCGAAACGTACTATTGCATTTGCAAATAGAGCATGTTTGGGATATAGATATGATATTAAAAATCTTGAAACTTTAGAATTTCACTCAGAATGCATGGAAAGAGAGATGTGTATGCGGAATCAGTGAACTTGGATCGTAAGGAAATGCGGCTAAAACTAATTTCCAGTCAAAGATTCATATCTTGACAACGTGCCACCATTCATGTCTTAATGTTGTGCCATCATTTATGTCTTGATGTCCTGCCACCATTTATGTCTTGACATCGTGCCACCATTCATGTTTCTAGAAAAATACAAATCTGAACAATGTGAGACCGTGCCATGAGTCATGATTGTGTTTGTTGTAATTTTTATATTGGTTACATTGGGCAATCCAAGTTAGAGAAGGAGCTATCCTAAAATAGATGCTTTGAAGAGTAGTGACTATTTTTAGTGACCAAAGAGATTGAGATTGGTAAAATAACCAAAATATTTATACTCACACTTTAAACCAAAATGGATATCTTTGTTACTGATTGACAGTTTCATTGCCACTTGTGCTACTCCCTTTTTACCAATTAATGAAATTCTCTATTCATGTGATAAAATCTTACATGTCCTATTGGATCTACATGATAGAGTACGTGTAGGGAAAAAAGTGATATAACCCCTAAAGGACCAAATGTCCGAAAATGGGTATTTTGAAGGTTTGATCAAGCTCCTATGGTGTCAATTTATAACATTTAGCTTTAATATTTTTTAAGTGTAGATGGGCATTACTCAAACCTTATTGGGAGAACAATTTTTTCCCTAAATCCAACATTTAATGAAAAAGTTATAGGGTTTTGAATTTCACTCAAGGAGAGTGGGCACGTTGGGCTACTCCAAATTGTTTTGCTAGGACACTCTTTGAAATATGAGATTTTCAATACTAGCAAGTAAAATTAGCTT
This sequence comes from Bryoerythrophyllum caledonicum, assembly GCA_963971425.1. Lineage (NCBI taxonomy): Eukaryota > Viridiplantae > Streptophyta > Bryopsida > Pottiales > Pottiaceae > Bryoerythrophyllum > Bryoerythrophyllum caledonicum. Next base: position 1,648,160 of record OZ020518.1, on the reverse strand, counting down.
CCCTCAATATTGTCAAAAAAAAAAATTCCTTTAGTGAAAATTAGCATATTAACCCAAGTCAAACATTTTCACACATTGTCACACATTGTTGGGCAAGATACCCAAAAAAAATTCTTCTTTTCCACATGAAACTTATAGAACTTCATGTTCTTTTACGTTTTTATGTTTCCACTACAATATGTAGTGCAACACTTCTTATTGACCATTTGGAGTATCAATCTAAAAAAATTTAAGCTCACAAAAACATGAAATGACAGTTTTTGAACCACCACTTCTTGCACAAATATTTTGAGTATGCTACACCCCTTCTCTACCTCTAAACATTGGTGTACAAGGAACTAATATTATGTTTGACATGATGGTAATGAATTTAGACCTTGTGTAGTGCACAACTTTGACACCAAGTGAAGTTTAAAGTCTCTTGATCCACTCAACACAAGGAAGAAGATGAACCACTTTCTCTACTTCAAACACTATATGCTCTAAATCCGTATGGTCAAAGTTTATGAAATTTTGTGGAGATCTTTTTTAATAAGTCTTGATTGAGATCCTATGGTCAAATTAGAAATAAAAAGTTTTTTTTTCCTTCCTTACTCATTGCACTAGAATCAATAGTTTTGAAGCATTTTTGGTGTGAAATTGTCAAGGTCCTTCAAGGGATTAACAAAAGACTTAGAATGTTTGAGTTGCATCAGGAGATTGCATCTAACAAGTTTTGTACAAAATCACTACACTTAAAGTTTCATTTAGTGTAGTGTACACTAAATACAAACCCGTACACTAATTGTCAACTACGCAATTAGTGTAGTGATAGAATAGTACACTAAATGTGAACTACTACACTATTTGTGGACTTTTGTAAAGATTGGAATATTAACTTTTTTACTCGTGCGCGTTTAGTGTATCAAAAGTAGAAGAGAATTATGTGTACAGAAAGGTGAAGAAGAGAAAAAAAAAACTTACAAAGAAAAAATCGGAAAAATCAACAATTGGGAAAAAACAACAATTAGGAAAAAACAACATTTAAAAAAAAAACAAGAACTAGGGAAAAACATCAATTCGGGGAAAAAAGACAATTTACCATTTGAAAAGGTAAAGTTTTGTAAAAATAAGCTTTTCCAAATGTAAGCATTTGAAAAAGTAAAGATTTGAAAAAGTAAACTTTTGAAAAGTAAACTTGGCAGAAAGTAATTTTTTTTTAAAGTAAAGTTTTGAAAAAGTAAAAATTTGAAAAAGTACATGTTTGGAAAAAAATTGTTTTGAAAAAGTAGTTTTGAAAAGTAAATGTTTGAAAAAGTAAAATTTGAAAAAGTAAAATTTTTAAGAAGTAAAAATTGAAAGTTATCTCTTGAAAAAGTAAGCTTTAAAAAAAAAATCCATAAAGTGTACTCCGATAAAGTAATCTTTGATAAAGTAAATTTTGATCAAATAATCTTTTGAGAAAGAACACTTGTTTGCAATTAGTACACTATTTGTCAACTTGTTTGCAATTAGTGTTCTATGGTAAGTACACTATTCGTGTCACTACACTAAATGAAACTTTTAGTGTAGTGATATTGGAAGCCACCAAAATAATGAATGTAGCCATTAAAAATCCTAGATGCAAATTCTAAGTACAAATTCAAATATTTCAAGTTTTCTAATCTATTTAAAAAAACACTAAACATGTTAGCTTTCAAACAAGAGTATAGATAAGAACACAAATTAGTTAAAGAGAGGAGCACATTTGGCAGAAAGGGAGTTTCCAAAGAACAAAACAATCATATAAAACCTCCAAGAATCTATTAACCCTTAAATCCCTAAATTGCTTTGACAATTTCACACAAGCAACACTTCAAAACTGTTGATTCTAGTGCAATGAGTAAAGAAGGAAAAAAAAACTTCTATTTCTAGTTACAACCATAGGATCTCAATTAAGACTTATTAAGTAACATACTCACAAAACTTCATAAACTTTGACCGCAAGGATTGAAAGATTATAGTGTTTGAAGTAGAGAAAAGGCCTCATATTCTTCCCTACGTTGAGTGGATTAGCAGACTTTGAAGTCTACACTACGTGTCAATTTTTTGCATTACAAGAGGTTTGATTTCATTACCATCATGTCAAGCATGACATTAGTTCCTTGTACAGTACAATGGAGTGACACCCAAATTGACGCTTGTGCAATTCCACGGATAGTGTCCACACTGCTGCCAACTTTGACACCTTCCTGAGGGTTGGAAAATAGTTATTTTACCATGAAATTTAAGACACAAAATCACCTTTATGTTGAGAACATGTGTGCTAAATTTCAAGGCTAGGAAATTTATACAAAACAAGATATTCAAGATTTACCAACAAGGGGTAGCTGTAAGAAAAGTTTCACAACTGCCAACTTTGACACCCTCCCAAGGATTGAAGAATTTTTTTTTCCATGGAATTTTTGGAGTGGAAATTTCTTTAAGTTAATTACACGTTTGAAAATATTCAATTCGAAAAGACCTGCAAAAAAATGTTGGTAGATTTGGATGATCATTTTGTGAGAAACAAAGGGGTAAATCTTGAATATCTTTTTGTGTATAAATTGCCTGGCCTTGAAATTTGGTACACATATTTGCAACATAAAGGTGATTTTGTGTCTAAAATTTCATGGTAAAATAACTATTTTTCAACCCTCGGAAGGGTGTCAAAGTTGGCAGTAGTGTGGACACTATCCTTGGAATTGCACAAGCCGCCAATTTGGGTGTCACCCCACTGTACACCAACTTTAGCAGTAGAGAGGGGATGTAGCATATTCAAAACAATTGTGCGAGAAGTAGAGGTTCAAAACTTGCCAATTCACGTTTTGTTTTTTTGTGAACCTTATATGTTTTAGAATGATGATCCAGATGGTCGTTAAGACGGTTTACACCACATGTTGTTTTAGAAAATAAAGAGCAAAAATATGAAGATCTAAAAGTTTTATGTGGAACACAAGAAGCTTTTTGCCCAACGATGTGTGAAAATGTACAACTTTGTTAGAATGCTATTTTTTTACTAAAGACAAGAGCCATTTTGAAAATATAAAAGGAAACTATTACTTGCTAGTACTGAAAATCTCAAGTTTAAAAGAGTGTCCTAGCAAAAGTTTTTGGAGTTGCCCAATGTGCCCGCACTTGACAATTGTTTCTTTAAGTTGACATAACTTTTTATCCATAGGTCCAACAAGAATAAAAATTACATTCCCATGAACCTTTTGTCTTCTTGCATCTTTGTAAAAAAATTCAAGAACTGTAAATATAAATTGCAACCATGAGAACGTGCCCAAGAACCAACCACCTTGGGACTTTTTTCATTTAGGGGTTATGGCCTAAGGTTCCTTTTGGGTCATTTCGGCACAATAATCACGATTACAAACGCTACAGGCTACCTCCACAAAAATTCAAACAAGGATATAGAGGTGAAAGGAGATGGGTATCTATTGAGGCCATCACCACAAAAATTGGTGCAAGCATCGGCGAGCTACGATGATTTCTATGAAGGGGGGTCGTGATTAAATGTACCTCCGCATAGATGTTGTTCTATGTGAACTCGGGGGGTGGAATGAGTAGAGAGTGAGCTCCGTATTTCGTGGTGAGGGGAGGTACAAGGACTTAGTCTAGAAACCTGAATGTATGTGCAGTAAGACGTTGTTGGCCTTACTGGGAGCCCACATCGTTCAGATCTAGGCGATTGGTGAGGTTAGGGAGGCAGATCACACTTGTTGGAAGAGCTCGAGACACTAGATCTGAAATTTCTGTGAGGTGATGGACAAATTGTTGTGAGATCATTGTAAGTTGAATCTGAAGCGTGGGAAACTAGTGTTGTGCATAGATCTTACTTACAAACTTTCCTCAAACCCCATATCTGTCCAGATCGAGTGTAGTTAGATCACGATCTGTATGCCCACCACTTAGCCTTGTTCCTCCTTGATCCACGAATTCAGTATACACGAGATTGAGCAACACTAGAAGCCAACACTGCTACTAGGACACAAGCACTCATCAACTCCACCAAGGCCAGATTTGCGTCATCACTTACAGGCTATCCCTTACCTTCTCTTCACTTTGTTGTTTTTTCTTTTCTTTGTTGTTATTATTTCCGCATTATTACCATGTTCTTATAGTAAATTACACACTTTACAAAAAAGATCTAACAACATTTGTTCAAGGACTGCATGCACTAGATTTGAAGGGCAACAACGCAGAACAACCTCTGGAGTGAAGCCCAACTCAACATACCTCACAGATCTGCTCCAAGACTGCAACGACACACCAAACCAGGCCGCCTCTACCCATCTTCATTTGTTTTCATATTATGTATTATTCACATTAGACCGTGCTAACACAGCATGCAGATTTGTACATTTAGTGGTGGGTTGTGTTAAGAAGTCCAGCTATAGTGGTAGAAGAGTTGCCCACAGCAAAGAAACAGCAGCAGATCCCAGATTGCGAGGAAACAAATCGCCCAAGAAGCCGGACGAAACCCAAGCACACACAACACCAGATCTGCACAAGCAACTAAGAAAATCAAGACTTCTAGATCCAGGAGTACACAAGGACGTGAACCCATCCTGAAGGACGCAGATCCAGCGCGCACACACACAATTCCACGCGCAGCCGGTCGCGATCTATACCACCGACACAATCCCACACACCATCATCAGCAGCAATAGAAGATCTGGAGACAATCAACAACCAAAGACTAGCAGACAAGCAACTACTACACAACAGCAAGAACTCCAGGAACGAGCAAGATCAAGATCACGGGCAAAAACGCAGGTAAGTATTCTTCCAAAACCTTCATTTCTTTCTATCACTACCTTCCTACTCCCTCACAGTCTCCTCCCCTCACAATCCTTACTCCTGCACCTCACACCCTCACAGCTCCACTCCCCCGCCTCTCACCGCCCCCCCTCCTCCTCTACCTTCACTCCCTCTCTCTTCTCTAATCACCCCCCTCCCACCTTCCCGACCTCTAATACTACTCCCTCGTTGTCTCACTCTCCCTCCCTACCTCCTCCCTCTCACTGCCGACTATCTCCCTCCCAGCCCCTCCCAACTAAACCCCCTCACTCTCCCTCCCTACCTCCCCTCTCTCACTCCAGGCTATCTCCCTCCCAGCCCCTCCCGACTAAACCCCCTCACTGCAGATTGTCCCCCTTCCCCCCCTCTCGACTGAACCCTCACGACCGAACCCTCGCGACCCTCACCCTCCCCTCTCGTCCAAAATCCCCCCTCCCCTTCCTATTCTAACCCTCCCCTCTCAACTGAACCCCTCTCCCCCTCCTCTCCCGACCTTCACTCTCCACTCCCATCTGAACCCCTTCCCTCCTCTCCTGATTTTCACCCTCTCCTCCCGTTTGAATTCTGCACCTTCCGTCCCGACGCTCACTGTCTCCCCTCCCTCCAGACTGAACTCTCCTCTCAACTCTCACTGTCCCACCCTCCTCCCAGCTAAACTACCCCCCTCTCCAACCTCACGCACCTCCATAGACTTCCCAAACCCTTCCTGGACACCCTCTCTAGACTTCCCAAACCTTAGACAGAGCTCCTTAAACCCCCTCTGTCGCAAGACAGAACCCTGCTTCCCATCGTTCGAAAACGTAGCGACACCTGAAAGAGAAGCTGCGGCCTCCCAACCCAAGACTGAGACCCTCAATAGCCAATTTGCGACCTCCCTAAAGCAAGCTACGACCTCCCAAATTCATGTAGCAACCTCCCCCTTGTGCCCAGCGACCTCCCACTTGTGCCTAGCGACCTCCCACTTGTGCCTAGCGACCTCCCACTTGTGCCTAGTGACCTCCTCCTTGTGCCCAGTGACCCCCCCCCCCACACGGCCAGCGACCTCCCCCACAGGGCGAGCGACCTCCCCCCTTCCCATTACGACCTTCCTCCTCCACATAGTGACTTCCCTCCCTCCAGTAAAGACCTGCCCTCCCACACATAGAATCCCCATTCCTTCCCATAACAACACAACTACCCCCAACACCAACTCGTTAAACCATTACAGCATAGATATGGAACAATGGAGACGCCATGGAGATTGAAGCAACCGGTGAAAAGCCCTAGAGGTCCCCAAGTATTACCTCCACAAAGAACCAAGACGGAGTATCCCCCTCTAGCAAGAAAAAAAAGAGTTCCAAGGAGGAAGGTATGGTGATCACTATCGAACCCAATATCCCCTACCTCAAATTTTGGTTGGGATTTCAAGCAATGGAGGATATGGCCAAGGAAGAGGGACTTGAACCACTAATCAATTATGAGTCCATACTCGACATGGTAACAAGAGGGATCAAAGAAGTGGAGGCCAAAGAAATCACCCTAACATCTCTGGCATTTCCACGAATTCCCCAAACCCTATACCCTTGTGCAAGGAAGGAGGCGGTTGGGCAACACTACAACATAACCCAAATACCATTCGACATCCCGGTGAGTGAAGCTACTGGGCTTGCCCTTGATTTTCAAGTGTCCATCCACTTTGAGGTCGGCAATCTTGTCCTCATGCATGATGATATCAAAACCTTGGTGATTGATAGGCTGAAATTCATGAACATAGAAGTAGGTAATGAGGTTATTGACCCTATATCCATCCTTTGCATGAGTGTGAAAAATGCCGGGAAGAAGGGTGTTTGGGCGGGCACGATTAAATTGCATCTTCTCAAACCCGAGGTTGATGGCATAAGCCTCCTCAAAGGTCTTAGACCTTTCATCCTCAAGTTAGACAAACAATATATGATAGGAAAAGTATGTAAAAGCTATCATGCCATTGCAAGGAACTCTAATCTTTCCACAAAAATTAAAAGTGAGTCTCTCAAAGTTATCTCCGCCAACTCTCTTTTTGTGGACATTCTTCGCAATAGTTTTAACCGTGGGCTTGAGTTTGAAGTAACTAGTGTGCAAAAAGGAAAAGAAGAGAGCCATGCATTTATCATTGCATCAACTCCACAACAAGCGGCGAAGATTAAGCTACATCAAGTTGCTACCAACCACGAGATGCTCCAACCAACGGGCAACGCGGGAGAATCCTCAAGTAGCAACACACGAGAGAGTAAGGCAAAGAAGGATGCCATTACTCTCACTCTAACTCAATTGCCTATACGCATGAATGATGAAGATACTAGGGCTGAAATTTACAATGTTATGGGAATGGGTAACATAAACCACATATGGTTCCATCGTGACAATGGACATAGACACAATGGAAGTGCCAATGTCCATTGTACTAATGCTATAATCTATAGGAGATTTGTGGGCAAGGTCATCAAACTAGGAGGTTACTATGTGGACTTTGCTCCACATAGGAGAAGCCTTGATGGAATTGAGCCTCCTACCAAGGACCAAATAGAGGAATTTGGCTTCACTGACGTTAACAAAGCCATTGTTAACACCGTGGAAGCTTTCAAGATGGAGGAGACATCTCAAAACATCACGCAGAAAGACATCCTTGCCATAGTGGAGACCGCGGTGGAGGAAAGCAACAAGAAAATACGATTGGAAACACAAGCATATGCGGACAAGAAGAGTGACGAATTGAAGACCCAAATGCTTAGTATTCAACACACGATGAGTGCAACTCTTGCATCATTGCAAGCACTAACCGAAGCTATGAGCACACCAAGAATTGACGATGGACCGCCAAAAATGTGAAGATTGAAGACCGCAAGGAAAAAGGTAGTACAAAAATACCAATATATGTCATATACAAGGTATACACACCTTGTAATTACAATATCTATACACTATACGAATACATAGTAGTATACAAAGTAACACTCCTAGTATTTTATACAGTATTATCCACCGTACATATAGAGATATAGACAACAGAATACATGGTAGAATACATAATAGTATACATAGGCATGTACCCCGCAAAGTATATGCCATACAAACTATGTATGATATATTCATACTATATTGAAACAAAGATGAATACAAATACTATACCAAATATTGTATATAACACATATACATATACATATACCTATACTATACTAGACAAAAATACTGCCCTCTATACAAATACAAATACATGTATAAACACTAGTATAAATACTGAAATACATACGAATACAAACACCAAAACCAACACTAATACCAAAATACATACAAACCATCAAAAAATACATATAAATACATATACATACACAAATAGAAATACTACCCACAACACACACACACACACATAAACACAACATCCACCACATACGAAAAAAGATGCAAAAATACAAGTCAATATCTACACATCAAGACAAACACAAACCAAAGTACAAAAACAAACACTAAACTAATTAACAAAAATAACATACAAAAAAATAACCCAAAACAAAACAACAAAGAAAAAAAAAATCAATCCAAGGGAAACCCACTCAAAAGAAGAAAAAAAAACATAACACTCGCATCCTTCAATACAAGGATAAAATCAAAAACAAAACAAAAAAAATACACTAGGAAAACAAGAAAACATATAACCATTAAACATAATAACAAACCACCACATTATAAACTACTACTAATACTTGGAGGAGACATAGAAACCAATCCAGGACCTATGCCAAATGTACTAAAAAGACACCCAACACAACACAAAAAAAATGCCAAAATTTATTTCATACCAAACACAATAAAATTACAACCGGAATATAGACATATTGCCCAATCATTTGCACCTATACTAAAACCCACACATACACTACACCTATCATACGCCAACACACATCCACACATTATTCAATATATACAACAACATAACGAACACCCCTCACCACATATCCTATAGGCCATAGTAATTATAATCCACCCACACGTAGACGAATGTAACTTAATATTAAATCAACAAAGCCCAAACATAACTCAATGGACTAATGCACTTCTAAATCCCCTTGCTAATCTACAAAACCCTCCCGAAAGACTCATTAACACCCCACACCCTTATATATCGTTCATTGGTATCAAAACCAAAATAAAAAATAAAAACAATAAGAGAGGAGATGGAATTAGAATAAATAATAAAAGGAAAGAGAAAATAAGTATCATAACTACATATAACAAAAAAGGAAACAATAATAATGAAAACAATAATGGAAATTTTGTAATAAAGATAAATAAGGGTAGAATTGAATCTAAATCCAAAAATCATCAGAAGATAAAGAATATAAAAATGGCTAAAAATAGGAAAACCAAGGAGAGTAAAAAGAGATATTATAAATTAAATAGGAAGAAGATAGATATTTATAAAATTTCAAAGGTTTCAAATAGAGCAAGTAATATTAAAAATAAAAGAATAAAATCGGAGAGGATATGTAAGAAGAAAATAAAGGGTAAGGTAGAAAACCATTATTATAAGAATACAAATAATAAGAACATAGCAACAAATTGTAGTACTAAAAATAGAATATGCTTCCTAAGAAAATAAAAAATAAGGGATGGAAAACTATCCAAATTAGTAATGAGAAACACAAATTGTAGATAAAAAATGAGCAAGAAAGATACTAAAAACAAAACAAAACATACTAAAAATAGAAGTTGGAATACAAATTATAGGGATAAAAGGAAAGTTAATAGTAAAAGTAAACTTGATATATATAAAGATGAGAAGAGTTTGCGATTAAAGAGTAGAAATATGTTGAGACTGTGTAGAAGGATAAAAATTGAAGCGGGAATGTCTGATTGGGTCGGCGGTTGTGCGCCAAAGGCGCCAAAAATAGACTTACTAAAAACAGAAATTCTAATGAAAGTAAGAATATATATGAATCTGATTGAAATAAATATCAATATATTTTTTCTATATACTGGTACGTATCTGTATAAATATCTGTATACATGTACGTATACAAATACATATACTGTTGAGTATACTAATACAAATACTGATACTTACACTAATACAATTACCAATATGAATACTAGTACATATACTAGTACGAATTATAACACGAATACTAACAAGGATACTGATACAAACATCGAGACAAAAACCGAGGCATATACTAATACGAACATACGAATAAATACTAATATAAAAACAAATAAAAATACATATACACACACAAAGACAACAACACACCATCAACGTAACACATATAGAGAAGAACATCGGTCTCCGAAGAAGGCCGGCGTGAATCGTAACAAGAAGAAGAAGAACGCTGGTCTCCGAAGGAGGCCGACGTGAATAAAGTGTCTGTTTGTTCCACTACTAAGACCATGCCCAATGAATCGTAACACATACATATACATACACACATACAAAAACAAATATATACAATCAAAAAAACACCAAAGTCACATACAAAAACAAAAAAAAATTAAACAAAACAAAAAACCCATATACTACAAACTACTAATATTAATCGGAGGAGACATAGAGACTAACCCAGGACCTATGCCGAACTTATTAAAAAGACACCCCACTTCACACAAAAAGAATGCCAAAACATATTTCATACCAAATACCATAAAACTACAACCCGAATACGAACACATCGCCCAAAAATTTGCCCCCCTTTTCAAAACCACACATACATTACATCAACAACATAATAACGCATACCCACATATCGCCACATATATAAACCAACACAACGAATATCCTCCATCCCACATTCTATATGCCCTAGCCATCACTATACACCCCAACATAGACCTCTGCAATCCACTCCTAAACACACAAAATCAAACCATAACCCGATGGACCAATACACTCTTTCACACTCTACATAATCTACAAAACCCCCCCGAAAGACACATTAGTACCCCACATCCTCACACAACATTTCTTGAATCCAACTTAAACATCATAACCCACAATACATCGATAAACAAAGAACTACATGACTTTATACACAACCAAAATACACCCTCAGCAAATGACATGGTAAAACAAAGATTTTCCTACCTCCCTAATACTATCATAAACGAGGTACTAAAATGCCTAAACCCCCTCCCGGAATACACTCATCCACCTCCACCACCAAACTACATCCCACCACAAAACCATAACCCACATACGAACAACAACACAAGCATAATAACATGGAATGCCTCATCCCTAAACACTGCCCTCCCAAACCTACAAAATATAATTATACACACTAACACACCACCGGCACTCATAGTCATACAAGAAACAAAAATATCGACCACAAAATCCACAAAATACATACAAAGACTATTTCCCGACTATGTGTGTGGTGTAAACTTATCGACGTCAAAGGGACACATGGCTGAGTGAGCTCCGTAATTTCTGGCAAGGGGGAGTGTCGGACTTAGTCTCAAATCATACATCATAGGCCACAAGGAGTGTTGGACCTTGTGGAGAGCCACTATTTTGCATCTGATTTGGTCTTAGGGTTAGGCCTAGAAAACAGGCTATGTTGGGAGGGCTCACTAACTCCAGATCTGAGGTTTAGTGAGGTGATTGAGATGCTTTGATGAAAGATTTGTGGAGAGTTTAGATCTGAAAGTTTGGGGACTCGTGTTGGACACAGATCTGTCCTTCAAAGTGCCAACATTCCTTATTGCCTTAATCTGTGAGAGTTACCAGATCTACAAGCCGCCCACAAGTCCCACACTCTTTGAACCAGCGCCACAACATACATCATTGGAGGAAGGGCAAACAAACACGAGTTCAGGAGATCTTGCGCACTCTATAAGGCTATTCCTCACCCACCCATTTCGTGCAAGTATTTGTTATTATCTTGTTGTTCTACTAATGCAGTATGTAGAAACGTATACAAAATTGTATATTTTATTAAGTGGACCAGTTGCAGCAGTAGAGCTGCCAGCAACAACTACAACAGAGCAGCACATCTTGGAACGACGCGAAGCACGACACCAGCGATCCTGACCGCGCCTCGTAGACCTGACCTACACGAGCACACCAACAGATCAGCCCTACCGGATCTAGGTAAGTCCGATTACCATCCTCGTTCTTTTTGCAATAGAAGAACCACCTCTAGATCACAAACCTTTGCCTCTCCCGCATGAAACATTACGCTTCACAAATACAGGCACAACACTAGCAGCACTACACCTAGATAGAAAACATCACATACACAAAGCCCGGAATATCCCTCGCCTCCTCCACATACACCAACAGATAGACACAACACCCCAAGAAGCAGATCCACCTCCTACTTACACACATCTTACTTCATCCCATGGCCCAGATATATCCTCCCTCTGCGGAAGCACTGCCAAATTCCCTGTAAGATAGAAAAGCCACAGAATTATCACCAAGTAGAAGCCCTGATCAAGCAACAATCAACACAAAAAAAAACCCTGGATCCACAGAGACACCCCCCTCTCCGATTGTAGACCACTCCCCCTACACCCCAACAGTGATCAACACTTCCCTTGAAATATAAACCCTACCCCGCACTCCGACTTCCCCTCCCCCCCTCACGTCCAGGCTCACCATAGCTCCCCCCCTCCTCAAGACTTTCTATCCCACCCCAGCCCTCCCCTCAACCTACTCACAGATCCCCTCCCTCACTTCACTCTCCGAACACAAGACATAAACACAATTAGTGCCCCACCCTTTTGAAACTTCACAGATCCCCCACCTATACACCAGCTCGGAACCCAGAGTACAGACACAGTTAGAACCCTGCCCTCTCGGAACCCCCATCACGTCGAGGCTCACCATAACTCCCCCCTCCTCAAGACTTTCTACCCCACCCCAACCCTCCCCTCAACCTACTCACACACCCCCTCCCTCACTACACTCCCCGAACACACGACATAAACATAATTAGTGCCCAACCCTTTCGGAACTTCACAGCTCCCCCACCTACACACCACCTAGGAATCCACAGCACAGACACAGTTAGAACCCTGCCCTCTCGGAACCCTACGCAGACACACTCTCTTCAGACATACCCTCTGCAGACAAAGCACAAACACCAACCCAGAGCCTGTAGACAGAACCACCCCAGGTCGGGATACCCCCCGCAGCCCAAAACTAAACCCTTCCCCAAACCAAAAACCCTGTTCTCCTCTAACCTCTCCCTCTCAGCAAGCACCCGAACCCTCCCACTTCCCTCTCCCAAATACCCCTCCCAGACTGCACTCACTAGAACCTCTCCCCCTCCCAAACACACCCACATCTCACCTCACCCAGCAAGCCTCCGAACCTTTAGAACATCTCAAAGTAGAATACATCACCCCAGCCCGACCCACACCAGTAGAACACATCACTCCAGCCCGACCCGAATACACACGTCACCAGTTAGCAAAGCACACCCCCCGCAATTCAAACAGAAGCACCACATACAGACACACTTAGCACAAAGATACACATACCGACTCCCCGCCTGTAGACAGAGCCCCCCAGACCTGTATTCGCCTCGCAGGCTGAGCCCAAACCCTCCCCGAAACCACAAGCCTGGATCCCCCTAACTTCCCCCTCCCAGCCGATAACAGAACCCTCCTGCTCCCCCTACCCGACTACCCCCCCAGACTGCGCTTGCTCCCTCCCCCCTCCTGTCCTCGCGAAACCCCCAGAAACTATCCCGAATCCCCCTGCTCTATACACCAGACTATCCCACCCAGACTGCACACGTCCCCTCCTCTCTCACAACTCCACTTGATCCACAGCGCCTCAATTTTCCTCCCCCACTTGACTCCCCCCTCACGCCCCCACTCACTCCCCGACCAAACAGACTCCCCCCCTCAGCCTTCCCTCACTACTCTCAAAGAAACCATCGCCCACTCCTCCTTGACCCCCCCCCCTGCCCACAGCCTGTACCAAAAAGACGTTGAACCGAGCGACCTCCCAAAACCAAACTAAACCCTGTAGCGACCCCATAGCAGAGCGTTTGCAACCTCCCAAACAGGCTAGCGACCCCCCAAACTCTCATAACAACCCTGCAAACCTTCCCAACAACCCACAAATTCCCTGTAGTGACCTTCCCATGGAAAATAGCGACCTCCCTATAGGAAATAGAGACCCATCAATTAACCTCAGCAACCCACCTAACCCTTGTAGCAATCTCTCCTTCCTCGAGAGAGAACCACCTACCACCCACAGAGATCCCCCTCCCCCACATAACGACCTTCCCCCCTTCCATAGTAACTTTCTCCCCTTCCATAACTTTGTTATAGACAAACTAATGGCGGGTAACACTAGGAAAAGTTTCAACGCCCACATGGAGATAGAGACCATGGAGGACAACTCCACAATGACTCCAACCGCGAAAGCACCAAGAAGGATGGACAAGGAAGGGGGGAGTAGCAAAAAAAGCAAGGTTTCCCCGAGACAAGAAGGTAAGATAATCTCCACACCAGAACTATGCTCCTTCAAATTTTGGATGGGCTTCCAAGCTATGGAAGCAATTGCAATCGAAGAAGGAGTTGAACCTCTATATAGTGGTGAAACGGTGGAAGACATGGTCACTAGAGGGCTAAAACCGGAGGAGGCCAAGCAGGTAAGCATGGCAAGGGTAGCATTTCCCCGAATCCCACAAGTGCTATATCCAATGTCAAGGAAAGGGGTGGTTGGACAACACTACAACCTTACCCAAATTCCTTTCAACATTTCCACAAACGAGAGCTCTGGTATGTCTCTTGACTTTCATGTGGGAATTCACATCAAAATTCCACAAACCCCTATTATGCATGATGAGGTAAAGGAGATGGTCATTGCAAGGTTAAAAATGATGAACATTGCTCTTGGCACACAATTAATTGACCCTATAGCTATTCAATGTCTAAGCATCAAACAAGGGAAGATTAAGGGGGTGTGGGCAGGAAGCATTAAGTTACATTTGCTCAAACCCGAAGTAGATGGGTTGATGTTACTAAAAGGCATTAGACCCTTTATTCTTAAAATTAAGGGACCCATTAGTTGTTGGCAAAATTTGCAAAGCCTACTAAGGCATTTCTAAAGGTACTAACCTCTCCGTGAAGGTCAAAAGTATTGCATTGAAGGGTATCACAGCTCAAGCACTCTTCAAGGAAGTTCTCGAAGATAGCTTCCGCCGAGGCTTTGAATTCAAGCTAACAGGAGTGCAAAAGAAATATGAAGACTCCCACGCCTTCCTTATTACTACTACTCCCAAGCAAGTGAAGAAAATCCTCCTCCACCAAGTGACCGTACAACACGAAGTATTGGAAACAAAACAAGTGCTCGAATTCAACGGGCCAAAAGGTAAACTCGAAACTAAAGCTAAAAAAGATGCACTGACCTTAACCTTATCTCCCCTCCCCATTCATTTGGATGTAGTACACACCACCCACGAAATTTACAAAGTCATGGGTGGTGCAAATGTTCGCTCCATATGGTTCCACAAGGATAACGGCACTAGCCATAATGGCAATGCCAATATTTTATGTGATAACCCTATTGTGTATAGGACCTTTGTGGGGAAAACCCACATCATTGGAGGTAACTATGTTGATTTTGCACCTCACCGGCGTAGCTTGGAAGGAGACACCCCTCCCACCATGGAAGAAATCAAATCCTTTGGATTTGATGACATCAACACGGCCATTGTCAATACCATGTCCACCTTCCAAACACAAGACAAGACCAACAATGTGACCAAGGAAGAGCTAGTGGCACTATTGGAAGAAAATAACAAGAAAATTCGGGAGGAGAACAAAGAATACGCCGATATGAAGAGTGAGGAGTTGAAGAAACAAATGGCAAGTGTGCAAGACTCCATGAAGGCCGCCCTTGCCACACTACAAGCCATGGCAAGCACTATGTCCACCCCAATGCTTGAAGATGGAAGGCCAAACTAGATAGGCACAAAGATTACATACTACTACATAGAAATCATATAGTAAATACCCATAGTGTACTACATATAGTATTTGAGCAATACTCCAAAAAAATATTAGTATACAAATATACCAATAAAAAATACAAAATACAAAACTACTATACAAAATACAAGCATTGTATTCGATACCACATTCAATACAAATACTATACCGAATACCTCAAAGACTATACTCAATACTATACAAAAAACTACTATATCCCAAATAGTACAATAAACATAAAAAAACATTGTAAATTATACAAAAAAATTAATTTGTCACAATACTATACAACACTTAGTACAAAACATGATACAAACACGAGTACATACGCCACTACTCACACAAATACTGGTACATATGCTGCTATGTGTATCTATACATATACTGGTATGTGTCCTGGAACGTATACTGGTACGTATACTGATAAAAATACCGGAACATATACAAACTTGAAAAAACTCGATACAAATACTAATATAAATACTGGTATAAATACTGGACCGAATACTAACACAAATAATAATACAAATACTGGTACAAATACTGGACCGAATACTAACACAAATAATAATACGAATAGTGGTACAAATACCAAGATAAATATTAAGGCACATACTAACACAAATGAATGTATGAATACTAATATAAAAACAAACATAATTACTTACACACACACATACACAAAAACAACCACACACCATCAAAAGAATATACACACATACAAAAACGATGACATACAACCAAATAAACAAAAAATAAAAAACCTAAGCCACATACAAAAACAAAAATCCTAAAACAAAACAAAAAAACCCACCTACTACAAAACATTAATACTAAATATGAATACCAATATAAAACCAAATACAACTACATACACATACCCATATACAAAAACAACCACACAACATCAAAAAAACACATACATACACTCATACAAAAACAAAACAGATTACCAAAGCCACATACAAAACCAAAAAATTCTAAAACAAAAAAAAAAATACATCTACTACAAAACAATAGTACTAAACATGAATACCAATATAGAAAAGACAACCACATCTACACACCCATATACAAAGACAACCACACAACATCAAAAAAACATATACATACACACATACAAAGAAGAATACACACAATCAAATAAACAAAAATAAAATACCAAAGTCACATACATAACCAAAAAATTCCAAAACAAAACAAAAAACCCATCTACTATGTAATACTAATACTACTGAGAGGGGACTCAGAGACTAACCCAGGACTCATGCCGAACGTACCAAAAAGGCACCCTACCTTACACAAAAAGAATACCAAAACATATTTTTCACCAAACACCATAAAACTACAACCCAAAAACGGGCACAGCGCCAAAACATTTGGCCCCCTCTCTAAAACAACACACACAACACATCAACAATATAATGACACATACCCATATATCGACATATACATAAATCAACATAATGAACACCCCCCATCACACATTTTTTACGCCCTAGTAAACCATGAAAACTCAATAAACAAGGTACATACTGATACAAACACCAAAACAAACCCCATTCTAAAACCCAACATAAACACTAACACAACTACATATGAAAGTAACTTAAATACCGCCGCAAATACCAACACAAACCCATACACAAATATTTTTCCAAATAAAAAACCCATACACACAAAACCAAGCACAACCACAAAAATATACAAACAAACATATACACACCTATACATCATTAATAAAACAATAACCACTAAACAAATAAACACACGGGCACATAAAAAGTCAAAAATAAATTCAACTACGCCCACTATAGAAATCAATAACAAAAAAATCATTACCCACATACAAAACAACCACCTCCCTCCAAACAAACAAAACCTTAAAAACACAGCTAAGCCTAAAAAAACTATCATACAAAAAATAATAATAAAAACGTTAAAATACAACACTAAACATACATATAACAAACTCCTACTACTCCTAGGAGGAGACATAGAAACCAACCCCGGACCCATGCCAAATATACTAAAAAGACACCCCAAAAAACATTAAAAAAATGCCAAAATATACTTCATACCTAATACCATAAAACTCCAACCAGAATATGAACACATTGCAAAAGCCTTCGCACCATTTTTAAAAAACACACATACACTACATCACATACACAACACTTCCCACCCAAACATCGCCCAATACATACAACAAAAAAATACACATCCACCACCCCACATTCTATATGCACTAATAATCACTACCCATCCGAACATAGATGAATGTAACCATCTTCTAAATCCACAAAATTTGAACACAATTACATGGACCAATACACTTCTACAAACTTTACTAAACTTACAAAACCCACCAAAACGACACATTAACACTACACACCCCTATAAAGAATTCTTGATAGACAACCAAAATATTATAAACCATGAGAACTCAATACATAAAAGACTATACGACTTCCTACATAGTCAAGACATACCACCCTCAAATGATACAATAAAACTAAAATTCCCTTACCTCCCAAACAACCTCATAAATGAAACATTAAAATGTCTAGACCCTATACCAGAATACACCCACCCACCCCCACCTCTTCCCTACATCCTTCCTCAAAATCATAACACTACCCTAAACCAAGAAAATACATACATAATCACATGGAATGCCTCCTCACTAAACACTGCCCTTCCTAGCTTACAAACCTTAGTCACAAACACAGACTCACCACCGGCCCTCATTGTTATACAAGAAACAAAAATAACCGCCACAAAATTTACAAAATATATACAAAATATATTTCAAAACTATAAACTCATCTTCAACAACACACATGCACTTACAAGATGCATGCAACAACGGAGACCATACACACCGGGCCGCGGTGGCCTCCTTACATTAATACACAAAAAATATACATTTCCAGGCAACATCAACAAAATACCTACCCCAATGCACATATCACCATACATTCAAATAATTAAAATCACTAATCACCCACTACAACCATGGTTAATCTTTCACATGTATATGCCATCCCATCCCGAAGATACTAGATTTCTATTAGATATATAAAATACTATTACATCCTAAATTAATAATAATCCCAATCATACATACCTATTATGCAGAGACTTCAACAGAGATATAGCGTTAATTGGCCGCCAAAATGGAAACCATCACACCCCCCCTCAAAACATTGATTACCAATGGCGTCGCTTCACAGAAAACTTAAACTTCACTTATATCAATACCGATACACAATTCTCTAGACAAGGGGGCTATAATTATAGTGATTGGAGTCTAATAGATGGATTCTATATAAATACAAACAAGAATACACAATACACCTCCACAACAAACAAAGATACTATTCTCAACTCGGACCATTCACCCGTACAATTGCACATCCCAAATAACACACTAATTAGTAGAACTCCTATAATCCTAAACAAAGACACTATACGCATACTCAACCCCATTCCAAAAACCAACATAGAAAAATTCAACACAAAATTCTTCGAAGAAAACTCCGCACAAATAGACTCCCTCATAGACACTCTTGAAAATAATAGTCAATTATCACAAGCTCAATGGCAAGAAGCATGCCATACTCTGGACAAACTCATCAATAAAATCTCTGATACACTAGAACAAACTTGTAGAGCACACCCAATACCTCAAATGACAAATAGAACTTCTCAACAAGGCGGGTACCTACCCCGCAAACTTTCTAAAACTTGGAAACAACACTTAACCACATATCATACCATACGCAAAACCATTAGAATAGTAAAAAACAACCCTCAATGGCGTAGCCACCCCATATACAATGAACTACTATCTCTACAACACACCCAAATTCCTACCCTGCCACCTCCGGACCTTCCCCACGAAACATGGATAAAAGATATCGCACTAATTGCTAAAAATGCCAACATACAAGCCCGGAAAATAATCACAAAATACACCAAAGAAAACGTTAAAAAAGCTATCTCAAAATATAGACAACTATATGAAATCAACCCAAAAAAATTAACAAAAAAGTCTTTAAAAACCTTGAATCCCAGCCAATGGACTGTATCACAGAACAATATAATAATATTCTAACTAGCCCCGAAGACATTGCGAATGAAATATTTAACCAACAAACAAAAACCAATAGACCAATAGTATCAACATGTAATTACCAACTACAACATAGAATAGAATGTACATGCGCAGTTTGCCAATACCCATGGCATGACCTGGACGGATATACCCTTGAAAAACGGGGCGAACCAGAAATTCCAATACATAAATATCTCAACAAAGCCACATACGACACATGCCTTCAAAATCTGGGAAATAATAAAGCCCCAGGCCCACACTGCATACCAAACTCAATACTCAAAAACATGCCTCCAAGATTTCATAAACTATTATTCCTATTCTTCTCTCATTGCTATAAACAAAAACAAATACCAAACTCATGGAAAACAAGTACAACAATTCTACTATACAAAAAGGCGATCCATCCATACTACCCAATCATAGGCCAATTGCACTAGCTAACACAATATATAAACTTTTTACTAGCACACTCACTCACATACTATCCTCATACGGCGAAAAATTCAAAATCCTACATGATAGCCAAGAGGGATTTAGAGCGGAGAGAAGTACCGCAAGACAAATACAAACCATAATAGCCGCACTAGAAGACGCAAAATTTACTAACCAAGATATATACATATTATACGTAGACTTCAAAAATGCCTTTGGCTCAATTGACAATGCTAGACTCCTAGCAATCATGACAAACCTCGGCTACCCAAAAGAGGCAACTACACTTGTTGGAAACATCTATTCTCAATCAACTACTTGCTATACCGGAGAACACTTTGGGAAAACAAAACCTATACCCATACAAAGAGGAACCATACAAGGGGACACCCTTAGCCCATACCTATTCATTATATTTTTGGAACCACTACTCAGATGGTTAGAAAGAGGCAATAACGGATATACTTTCGGCACATCACAAGTCACAATAAACTCCGCCGCATACGCGGATGACCTAGCCACCATAACTAACAAAGTCAAATCAATCCAAATACAACTCAATAAAATTGATAGATATTGTAAATGGGCCGGCATGGATGTGGGAGTACCAAAATGTGCCGCTACCGGATGCCCAAACAAATCTAAATTAAACCCTACCACTTTCAAAGCCCTAATACAAACCTCTAACATCAACTACCGCAACCAACCAATCCCTATATTACACCAAAACGAACCATACATATACCTAGGTACAAATCTTGTTCCCTCACTAAAATGGAAAATCCAAATTCACACTACAACCACAAAGCTCATCAAACAATGCAAAGAACTAACAACATGTCCGGCCACCATGAAACAAAAAATAAAAATGGTTGATACCGTACTACGCCCAGGTGTAGCATACAGTTTTTATGGGGTACCATACTCTATGCCAGCCATCAAAAAACTTGATAAAAAAATAATTGCCATACAAAAAACCATATGTGGATTACCAAAATGTATGTCAAACGCAATAACACAACTCCCACATAACCTATTTGGTCTTGAAGCTTTCTCCCTAAAAAACGCATATCTCCGATGTATAGGCGAACAACTACAAAATGCCTTAAACAATAAAGGTAGACTTGGAAATTTTTTTAATGGACTAACTCAATACATCCTCGCCCAATACGGCGGCGCTGAAGACATTCCCAGAATTTAAAAAAAACGACTGTATAAGATCACCAATAACAAGAACATTCTTCTTATTAAAACATATAGCTAAAGCCCACCTTAAAAGCATACTCCCAAACTTCCTCATTAATCCTACAACACTTGAAACACTATGGCGGCAAGAATACCAAAAATTGACCCCCTCAAAAGTGCGCAATACTCAATACCCACCTCCATTTTAGACTCACTAATATCATCCTTTAACAGCGAACACTCATACTTTTCCTCCCCCATCACATGTCCTACCAAACAAATAAGTTCTACTCACCGTACGAAAGAGACAAAATATTTGGATCCCTAGGCAAGGCCTTTGACCACAAATGGATCGGAAATGGCATAGCTCACCCCCACAATGAGAAAGACATGGAACAAGCCATACATTGGGCTAGACTTGCCGCCAAACACAATCCAAATAACACAAAAACAATCATTGTCACACCGAACAATAATTGGTACCAAAACAACAACCAACATCTAAACCCATTCCCAGATTCCCACATCATTGCAGTATCCGAAGCAGACACAATACCATACGAAGAACCTAATATTCCACCCGAGCTAAAAAAACCCCGAACTGAGCCATCTACAATACAAATACTATGCGTCCATCATCAAAATCAAACCCTTGGCTCTTTAGAACAACTTGCGGAACTTACCTCCGTAACAGACAATCTAGACATACAACAACCATACACAAGCCAGGCCCCACCAACACTCATACAAACCCCCGTAAACAAAAGTAAAAACTGGTCAAAATTAAACTATGTCAATAACACATTAAACTACTCCGTCACACCTCCCCCTCTCCCAGACTACCCAACTCATACCACACCAAAATTTAACCCCGCACACAGTTACTACACCGACGGCTCCTTTAAACCACCGGAACAAATTAGCCCGGGCTCCTAGCGCACAGAAAAAGCTGGCTATGGCATATATAATTCTACCAAAGAAATTAAACTAGCCAAAAGACTCCATGGACTACAAAATATCCTCAGAGCAGAACTCATGGCCATTCACAAAACACTACGAATCATCACAACAAAATACAAAAATGAACCTGCACATATATTCACCGATTGTATAAATGCACTCTACCTACTAAACACTCAAATAACACACCCAACCCTCCACAATAGCCACCCCGACCAAACCATATTAACATCAATGGTACACATGTTACAAAACCGTACACAAATCACAACTCTTCACAAAGTAAGAGCCCTTGCCAACATTGACGGCAACGAACAAGCAGACAAACTTGCAAAAGAAGGCCGAGAAAAAACACACAAAAATGCCAAAGACCCGCACGAACATGCCCATGCCACCCCATACTACTTTCAAAAAGAAGATTGGCCTTCCAAAGAAGATACCCCCGATAAAGGCCCAATTAGATTTTTGGGCAAATATCTCAAAAAACAAGACCTCTACAACAACCTTGACACAATCTCAGAAAATATTCCTAACATAGAAAAATGGACTAACAATAATGACATAAACAATGAACTCTCTACAAACTTTTGGAAAAATCCCATCATCTCAGACTCACAAATAACATGCCTCATTAAATTCCGGACTGGTCAATATATGGGAAACGCTCGCAAACAACTCTTCTTTGGAATAGAAAGATTCCCATCCATAACATGCCCCATATGCCCCTCAACGGACCCCGACACATGGCTACATATTCTACTCAAATGCCAAAACCACCACATACACTCTCTAATTGTTAAAAGACATAATAAAGCGGTATGGGAAGTCCGCAAACTAATCACCTCCTACAATAAATCGAGATGTTTTATACTAATGAACGCCGGCACTTTTAATAACAATCCACAAGAAAATACGGTCCCCCTTGGCTACTCCCATGCTCATGTTTGACCCAAAGATGTCATTGCAACGCTAGGCTCAAACCGGACATCCTTTGTGTTAAAGGTTTACCATATAATGACCCACCACCCGATAACATCAACCTAGAATACACCATTCAATTCATTGAATTCACATATTGCAATGATAGATTTTCCCCGGAAACAATCCAAAATAAAATAGATAAATACCAACCCCTTATTGACGACATCATCGCCCTCGGATGGAATGTCGACCCCCTCATTGTAATCACATCCGGCGCTCATGCCACCACCTTTATCCCATCTATGAAATCTCTTGAAGATACCTTCAAGATATCCATTGAAACAATTAAAACATCCTTTAAAAACATTAACACCATTGCTACTCAATATGCCATGTCCATTCTTCTACATAAACGCAAAATCAAAAACAATCAAGCCATCCCCGATACATAGGACCCCCCTTAAATTTTTCCCCGCCTTGATTTATCATGACTAGTTGGTTTTGAGGTTTCTTGATGAATTGCTTGATTTGTGGTTGGTTCGTTGCCTTGTTGATTAGTTAGTGGCTCGTGGGTTGGTTTGAGGTTCCTTGGCTACTTGTCACATAGTGTCTACCCTCGAGAGAGGGAAGTAGTTCCAGTTTACTAATTCCTTGTCCAGTGGGCATGGTCTTAGTAGTAGAACGAACAGACACTTTATTCACGCCGGTGCCCCTTCGGGTACCGGCGTTCTTCTTCTTCTTCTATTTCCCGACTACAAACTTATTTTCAATAATACACATGCCCTAACACGATGCATACAACAAAGAAGACCATATACACCGGGCCGAGGGGGCCTCCTCATCCTCATACACAAAAATTATGCCTTTCCAGGCAATGTTAAAAAAATCCCCACCTCAATGAACATATCCCCATACCTCTAAATTATGGAAATCTTTAATCACCCATTACAATCATGGCTAATCCACCACATATACATGCCATCCCACCCCGAAGACATCACACTCACCGAGGACATCAAAACTAACATCACCACCCATATCACCAACAATCCCAACCACAACCACATCTTATGTGGTGACTTCAATAGAGACGTTGCCCTCACAGGTAGACAAAACGGAAACCAACACACACCACCACAAATAATAGACCTACAATGGAAACAATTTACTGAAAATCTAAACTTCAATTATATTCTCACAAACACTACATACTCTAGACAATGAGGATACAACTATAACAATTGGAGCCTAATTGATGGATTCTACGTACGTGCAACTAACCATACCATATTTACTTCCACAACAGACAATAACATTCAACTGAACTCTGATCACTCACCTATACAACTCCACATCCCAGACAACACATTTATAAACCGTACACCAACCAACTCAAACAATGACCACATACGTATCCTCAACCCCATCCCACAAAACAACATAGAATTATTCAACACAAAATTCTTTGAGAAAAACTCACTACGCATTGACTCCCTAATAAACGAATTGGAATCTAATAACCATCTTTTCCAAACACAATGGCAAGAAGTCTGTCACTCCCTAGATACACTCATCAACAACATATCCAATACAATTGAACAAACTTGCAAAGCCCAACCCATACCACAAATGACAAATCGAACATCACAACAAGGGGGATATTTACCCCGGAAACTATCTAAAACATGGAAACAACATCTAACCATTTACCACACTATACGGAAAACCATAAGAATCGTAAATAACAACCCCCAATGGCGAAACCACCCTATTCTCAACGAACTCCAAAACCTTCAACACACACAAATCTCTAACCCACCCCCCATACACCTACCTCACGACACATGGATAAATGACATAGCATTAATTGCGAAAAATGCCAACATACAAGCCCGAAAAATCACCACCAAACATACCCAAGAAAACATTCGAAAAGCCATCTCCAAATACAGACAACTATACGAAACTAGCCCCAAGAAAATAAACAGAAGAATATTCAAAAATATGGAGTCCCCACCATTAGACTGCATCATTGACCAATATAACAATATACTAACTAGCCCATAAGACATTGCAAACAAAATATTTAACCAACAAACAAAAAACAACACACCTACGGTAAACACATGCAACTATCAACCGGACCACCGCACTACAATATCCATGGCATGACCTAGATGGATTCACATTAGAAACAAGAGGAGACCCGGAAACCCCACTACACACATACTTTAAACAAGCTACATATGACACATGCCTACGTAACCTAGAAAATAACAAAGCCCCCGGACCGGACGGCATACCGAACTCTATCCTAAAAAATATGCCCCCAAGGTTCTACAAACTACTAAACCTCTTCTTCTCCCACTGCTACAAACAAAGACAAATCCCCGCTTCATGGAAAACAAGTGCAACGATCCTACTATACAAAAAAGGAGATCCATCCATGCTACCAAACCATAGACCCATCGCACTAGCCAATACCATCTATAAACCATTTACGAGCACATTCACATCAATACTATCATCATATGGCAAAAAACATAAAATACTGCATGATAGTCAAGAAGGATTCCGCGCAGAAAGAAGCACCGCTAGACAGATCCAAACAATAATAGCCGCATTAGAAGATGCACGATTTATAAACCAAGACATATTTATATTGTATGTCAACTTTAAAAATGCCTTCGGCTCTATTGACCACGCTAGACTTTTAGCCATAATGACGGACCTTGGATATCCCAAAGACGCCACCGTACTAGTGGGAAATATATACTCTGAATCCTCGACTTCCTACATAGGAGAACACTTTGGTAAAACTAAACCCATAGCCATCCAAAAGGGAACAATACAAGGAGATACCCTAAGCCCATATTTATTTATTATATTCCTAGAACCACTACTTAGATGGCTAGATAGAGGCAACAATGGATACACATTCGGGACATCACAAACCATCATCAACTCCACGGCATACGCGGACGACCTTGCGGCCATAACCAACAAAATCAACGCCATAAAAATACAAATTAACAAAATAGACAAGTACTGCAAATGGACAGGCATGGATGTAGGGGTCCCAAAATGTGCCATCACTGGATGCCCAAATAAATAAAAAACAAACCCCACCGCATTGAAAGCCCTAATACAAACCTCTAACATTAATTACCGAAACCAACAAATACCCGTTCTACACCAAACGAACCATACACATATCTAGGAATAAGTCTCGTCTCCTCTCTAAAATGGAAAACCCAAATTCATGCCACCACCACAAAATTAATCAAACAATGCAAAGAACTAGTAGCTTGTCCGGCCACTATGAAACAAAAAATAAAAATGATCGACACAGTTTTAAGACTGGGCGTGGCATACAGCTTCTACACGGTACCATACTCAATGCCCGCCATTAAAAAACTGGACCAAAAAATAACTACCACACAAAAAACCGTATTCGGCATGCCAAAATGTATGTCTAACATAATTACCCAACTACCACACAACCTCTTTGGACTAGAAGCCTTCTCACTAAAAAACGCATACCTTAGATGCATAGGAGAACAACTCCAGAACGCTCTAAATGACAGCCGCAGACTTGGGAAAATATACAAAGGCCTAACACATCACATCCTCGCACAATATGGGGGGGCAGAAAACATACCTAGAATAAAAAAGACAAATTGTACAAGATCACCAATAACACGTACCTTCTTCTTACTAAAACACGTAGCAAAAGTCCACCTAGAAAGCACTCTCTCCAACTTTCTTACAGAACCAACAACACTAGAAAAAGCCTCGACTCTTGAAACACAAAACCATAATACACTCAACACACAATTATCTCAAAAGTTATTACAGAAACTCCTAACAAAAAATATCTACGAACTAAAACAAATCTCCCTACCCAACGGAACACACATCATGAACAATGAAGAATTTAAAACCTACCACGTCACCCCATCAAAACTTATTAAAAGTGCTCTAAAAATTGCATGACAACTCTTTTGTCACCCGATATATCCCCCCCCACTCAATACACATACCAATACACATACCAATACACATACATACTCTCATACAATTAGAGACCCATTCATCACTATAAACAATGACATCACCCCAAGAAATATCACCACACAATCGATCCACCCTCCCCACTCCCACCCACACCACCCCCACCCCCCAAACCACATCCTCAAAAACCCCACCACCTATCCCATTAACAACATCATACACCACGAATACAAGGAAAAAATAGATAAAAACCAAATAGAAAACAATTACACTAGATATCTATGCCAATGGACTCACAATAACCACACTGACAACAAATGGCTCCCCCAAAGAAACCTCTTCCCAAGAGACAACCAAAACACCATTTCACATAACACAAATATATTGACACAATATTATCAAAGAACTCAACACAAATTCTACACCGAAATTATCCAAGTTCACCACCCACAAAACCAACCCCAAGACACAAGGTCCGTCACCCCACCCACAATAATCCCCCTACTAAACATCTACACAATGGAATGCAACCCCGAAAAAGACACTCTTACCTCATCTAACACAATAAAAATTGACAAAGACCAAGCACACTTATACGAAGAAGATGGAAGGCATCTCTTTACCATCCCAATCACTAGGCTCACATGGTTGTGGAACCAATACAATACTAAACTACAAACCCCTACAAACATTGAACCAACAACCCAACCGTTCGAAACCGAAGTCATTTGGCTATACCAAAGATACAAATATAGATTACCAAAAAATAACCCCCTTAAACTTACACAATATACACTACCCATACCTATACTTAATTCACTAATCTCCACATTCAACATCCAACACTCATATTTCTCCTCCCCCGTCACATGCCCCACTAAACTCAACAAATTTTACTCCCCCTTTGAAAGAAATAAAATATTCGGATCACTAGGCAAAGCCTTTGACCACAAATGGATAGGTAATGGTATGGCCCACCCACACAATGAAGAAGAAACACAACAAGCTCTACATTGGGCCCGCCTCGCGGCCAAACATGACCCAAACCACACCTCCACCCTAATCATAACTCCAGACAAAAACTAGTACCAAAATCATAATCCACACTCGGGCCCCTTTCCCAATACACACATCATCACAATATTCGAAGCGGATTCAATAACATATGAAGAACCCACCATCCCACTAGATCTAAAAAACCCAGAATTGAATCATCCACTCTACAAATAATATGCATCCACCACCAAAATCATACTCTAGGCACACAAGAACAACTAGAAGAACTCTCCTCCATAGCAAGGACTCTAAACGTACACCAGATACTCACAAAATTGGCCCCACCAACGCCAATGCAAACACCCGTCAACAGTAGCAAAAAATGGTCAAAACTACACTACAATAACAATACACTAAACTACACCTTAACACCCCCACCCCTCCCGGAGTATCAAACTAACACCCCACCTAAATTAAACCCCGAATATAGCTACTATATTGATGGATCCTCTAAACCGCCAGGACAAATTAGCCCGGGATCTTGGCGCAGTGAAAAAGCCGGTTATGGAATATACAACGCGACGAAAGAAATCAAACTAGCCAAAAGACTACATGGACTGCAAAATATCCTCAGAGCATAACTAATGGCCATCCACAAAACACTAGAAATCGTCTCAACAAAATACAACAATGAACCGGTGCACATATTTACAGATTGCATTAACGCACTGTATTTATTAAACACCCAAATAACACATCCTACCCTCCATAATAGTCACCCTCACCGAATCATACTAGAATCAATGGTCCAAATGATACTAAAAAGAGAACAAATCACAACCCTCCACAAAGTCCGAGCCCATGCTAATATTGATAGCAATGAACAAGCGGATAAACTTGCAAAAGAAGGAAGGGAAAAATCACATAAAAATGCCAAAGACCCACATGAACATGCCCATGCCACCCCTTACTATTTCCAAAAAGAAGATTGGCCCTCCAAAGAAGACACCCCCGATAAAGGCCCGGTCAGATTCCTGAGCAAATACCTCAAGAAACAAGACCTACATAACAATCTTGACACAATCACAAACAACTTTCCTAACATAGAAAAGTGGACTACCAACAATGACATAGACAATGAACTCTCTACAAATTTTTGGAAAAACCCCATCATCACCGATTCACAAATAACATGCCTTATCAAATTCCGTACCGGTCAATACATGGGAAATGCCCGTAAACAACTCTTCTTTGGAATAGAAAGATTTCCATCCATAACATGCCCCATATGCCCCTCAACGGACCCCGACACATGGCTACATATTCTACTCAAATGCCAAAACCACCACATACATTCCCTAATTGTTAAAAGACATAACAAAGCGGTATGGGAAGTCCGAAAACTAATCACCTCCTACAATAAATCGAGATGTTTTATACTAATGAACGCCGGCACTTTCAATAACAATCCACAAGAAAATACGGTCCCCCCGTGGCTACTCCCATGCTCATGTACGACCCAAAGATGTCATTGCAACGCTAGGCTCAAACCGGACATCCTTTGTGTCAAAGGTTTACCATACAATGACCCACCACCCGATAACATCAACCAAGACTACACCATTCAATTCATTG
The DNA here is from genome assembly GCA_963971425.1 of Bryoerythrophyllum caledonicum. Lineage (NCBI taxonomy): Eukaryota > Viridiplantae > Streptophyta > Bryopsida > Pottiales > Pottiaceae > Bryoerythrophyllum > Bryoerythrophyllum caledonicum. Next base: position 1,618,126 of record OZ020518.1, on the reverse strand, counting down.
AATTCACATATTGAAACGATAGATTTTCCCCGGAAACAATCCAAAACAAAATAGACAAATACCAACCCCTTATTGACGACATCATCGCCCTCGGATGGAATGTCGACCCCCTTATGGTAATCACATCCGGCGCTCGGGCCACCACCTTTATCCCATCTATGAAAACTCTAGAAGACACCTTCAAGATACCCATTGAAACAATTAAAACATCCTTTAAAAACATTAACACCATAGCTATCCAACATGCCATGTCCATTCTTCTACATAAACGCAAAATCGAAAACAACCAAGCCCTCCCCGATACACAGGACCCCCCCTAAATTCTCCCCCCGCCTTGATTTTCATGACTAGTTGGTTTTAAGGTTTTGACTACTTGCCTGGTTTGTGGTTAGTTCGTTGGCTAGTTGCTTGGTTTGTGATTCGTTGGTTGGTTGGTTGACTTGTGGTTTTTTGATTTCTTGTCACATAGTGTCTACCCTCGAGAGAGGGAAGTAGTTCCAGCTCACTAATTCCTTGTCCTGTGGGCATGGTCTTAGTAGTGGAACGAACAGACACTTTATTCACGCCGGCCTCCTTCGGAGACCGACATTTTTTATTTTTTTATTTTTTTATTTTTGGTTCTATGTGATCTAGAACAATCGTAGATTTTTGCAAGCTAGAAAAGCCCATCTGCCTTAATAGATCAACTGAAAGTATTACATGTCAATTTGTTACAATCACTAAAATTCACCATAGATTGTATATATATCTTGAATAGTAGTACAAAAGAAACTTCCCATTTTCAAATTTTATATCAAAATTTTGGCCATAGCATTTATACCAAATCTAAGGGACATATAGACATAATCTAAAACCTATCGGTCCAAAATGATTTTTTTTTCAAAAGAAATACATAAAATATTGAATATCATATACCCAAACATGGTTCATATCCTTATTATACTTGGATGATAACCTCTTCATACTTCGACATAAATAAATCCAGGTTACCCTCCATAATAAAGTAACCTCCCAAAGCCTACAATGAAGAGCCTCATAGTTCCACAACATCGCCATTTCACATATATAGGCCCAATATCAGCTACGCATACAAATCTATCACACCATTATCAATCACCTTTCGGTACTAACCTCCTTAAGAACCAAGCAATAGAATTACAATCTCAACCCAAGTAATTTCGTATTTTTTTGGTTAAAATGTCAATCAGTTATGAATTTTCAAAGTGTGCTGCCATATTTAACTAGTGGCCGTCAATAGGTACCCCCCAAAAGTGCCGACCAAAAGTAAGGAGTCCTAACTATTAGCAAACCTCCATTTGGATGGATGAATAGGTTGTAATGGGATGGAAGTGGGTTATATATACCCCAATTTTATAGGTGTTTTGGTTGGTTACCAAGGGGATACCTTATCCCCCTAAAGGACCATGACAATACCACACCAAAAACACGTCAAAATTGTTGATTTAATGCAATGAGTAAGGAAGTAAACAAAACCTTATATTTATAGTTTTGACCATAGGATCTCAAATAAGACTTGCCATATAATAAACTCGCAAAGTTTCAAAACTTTGACCACACGGATTATAGTGTTTGAAGTATTATAGTGTTTGAAGTGAAGCAAATGGTTCATTTTCTTTCTTGCAATCAGTGGATCAATAGACTTTGACTTCACTTGGTATCAAATTTTTGCACTACACAAGGTCTAAATCTCTTACCATTGTGTTGAGCATGATGTTAGTTCCCTGTACACCAATTTTTAGAGGTAGAGAAGGGGTGTAGCATATTCAAAACACGTGTGCAAGGAGTGGCGGTTCAAAAATTTCCTATACACCTTTTATCTTTTTGGGAACTTAATATGTTTTAGAATGATAATCCAAGCGGTCAATAAAAAGGTTTCCACCACATATTGTTGTTGAAAAAAATAAAAAAATAAAAATGAAGATCTATACGTTTTATGTAGAAAGGATGAAGTTTTTACCCCGCTTGCTCAAAATGTGTAGAAATGTTTGACTTGGGTTAAAATGGTTTTTCTACAGTAAAGACAAGAATTTTTTTTGGACATTTTCAAAGAAGGTAATATTCTCTACATGTATGAAAAATCTCAATGTCAATAGAAACTTCTAGCAAAATTTTGGAGCTGCCCAAAGTCCCCATTGAGTGGTACTAACTTTCAAACCATGAATAAAAAATAAAAAAAATAAAAAAAATACCTCCACAAAGATATTATCAGGGACAATCCAGTATAAAAAAATAAAATTTAAAAGATTTTTATTTTATTTTTAGAACCTGCCCAATATGAAAAACGTCCCACCAAGGGGCACTTGGACCCCTAGCACCAAGAACAGTGCACACAACAAACACTCCTTCCGAATCCAATTCCACTAAACTCACTAGACGGGCAAACTTTCTTAACAAATCTTGTTATCAAAGCGAGAGATCTAGGGTTTAGGGTTTAAGGATGGAGATGGAGTGAGCATGAGAGGAGAGCAGGAGAGGAGCAGCGATGGTGGATGAAGCGGATGCACCTGCCTCTGCGCCTGCGCCGATCAAGCGGCTGGAGGAAGCGGTGGTGAACAGGATCGCAGCAGGGGAGGTCATCCAGAGGCCCGCCTCGGCGCTCAAGGAGCTTCTGGAGAATAGTTTGGATGCGGGCGCCTCCAGCATCGGGATTACGGTGAAGGATGGTGGCGTCAAGCTCATTCAGATCGTCGACAACGGCCACGGCATTCGGGTATTTGAATTAAGAGAACAAGAGATGGATTGAAGGGTTTAAGGCTTTAGGCCTTAGGGTTTTTGTTCATGTAGGGTTTTGTGTAGTTTGTGAGGGTTTTTCATCAGTTGAGACTAGGAATCGTGTTCTAAGAATGCGTTGGAGCAATTGGTGATGATTTGATGAGGAATTGATGAATGTGAGAGAATTTAGGGTTCAAGGGTCAAGTGAAGATTTGTTGGCGATGGAGACTTGGATTTCTGTGTTGATGCTGAAGTTTTTTGTTCGACTTTCAGTGTAAAGATCTGACTAGAATACATTACATCAGAATTGCAATCAGTGAAATGCTGATGATAGACGAGGGATCGATTGTTTGAGAGAGAATTTTAGGGTATACGGTTTGAGTAAAGAATGTGTAGTCGTTTGATGATACTGAAACGATTGTGCAACTTTCAGTATGAAGATCTGCCACTTCTTTGTGAACGGCACACGACGTCAAAGTTGCGTGAGTTTGAGGACTTGGAGACCATTAGTACTCTGGGGTTTAGAGGTGAAGCCCTGGCCAGCATCACGTTTGTGGCCCATCTGAGTGTCACCACCATGACAGAAGGTCAAGCACATGGATACAAGTAAGTGAGGCCTTGTTTATGGATATGTCTCGGAATCGTTAGATGTTGATTGCAAGAGACATGCTTAAGGTTAGCTTTCCTTCTGGTGTTGCAAGAAATTTTACCATGGTCTGTAATAATTGCACGGTTCTAAATAATCATCAAATATTCTCGTTGCTGACATGCTCTGCTTTCTGGCAGGGCATCTTATAAGGATGGGCAGATGGAGGGCGACGCTCGTCCTTGTGCAGCAGTCAAAGGAACACAGATCACGGTCGGGGCTTCACCTTAATGCTCAAGGAATCACAATCTTTCAGTATATGATGCATGATCACCAGTTTGAGTCCATATATTCGGGTTATTGCTGACAGGGTGATTTGGAAAATCTGAGCAGGTAGAGAATCTGTTCTACAATGTGGCTGCTCGGAGGAAGGCTTTCAAGAACCTCAGTGAAGAGTACAGTCGCATCCTGGATGTGGTGAGCCGCTATGCGATACACAAAACGGGTGTTAGCTTCTCATGTAAAAAGGTATGAGATCTTGACTGCTATCTTCCTCCTGAACAAAGTACAATGGCATTTCATCCTGATTTTTTATCCTGTGAAGTAGGCTCACTTTTTGTACGACTGCCACTGTTTGCAGCATGGTGACAGTCGAGCAGATGTGCATACGGTTGGGTCATCTTCGAGAACAGATGCTACTAGGGCTGTTTATGGTCCTGGAGTAGCACGTGAGCTGATCGCAATCTCCGCCTCAGACGACAGTGTAACAGGGTCTACTTTCAAGATGGACGGTTTGATTTCTAGTGCCAATTACAGCTCGAAGCGGTCAATCATGGTTTTATTTATCAATGGTACGTTCCTCTTTCCTGAGTGTGCATGCCTCATATGCCTCTAATTTCACTTGTACATAATGTTGTGACTTTTTTTGCAGATAGACTGGTGGAGTGTGGGCCCCTCAGGAAAGCTATTGAGTTGGTTTATGCAACAATTCTTCCTAAGGCCTCTAAGCCCTTCATCTACATGTCTATTACTTTACCTTCCCAACACGTTGATGTGAATGTCCATCCAACTAAGCGTGAGGTAATTCTGTAGTTTTCTCTCGCATATGTGTCGTTTGTCTTGTATTACAGATACTACTAAATTGCTTTATGGTAAGAAACACTTTACACATAGGGAGTGTTTTAGGACCATCCATCTATATTTATGAAGACATAATCATCGTCAAAATTTGGCAGGTGAGCTTTTTAAACCAGGAAAGCCTAGTTGACACTATACAGCAAGCAGTGGAGACGAAGTTGTTGGAATCCAACAATACTCGGACGTTTACTACACAGGTATATCTTGGCCTTCATGTGTATCTACAGGCATGTTCACTGGTGATTCACTTATGACCATGATACTTTGAACTTGTGACATACTTGAGCTTCTATTATTGGTACTATTAGTGAAAATGTCATAACAAGAATAGTTGAAGAGGACATGGCATCTCACGTAGCTGTATGGTGGACTGCAGACGTTACTACCAGGAGCATCGATTGTGGCGACTCCAAGGCAAGAAGGCAGCCCTTCTCCGTCACCACCAGGTGATGATTCTGAACTTTTGGAAGCAGTTGTGCAGGTTTTATAGCCTTAGCAGAGCTGCATCCCAACTTGCAGAAATCATTAGCATTTCATCAATCGAAATTTGAACTGAACAATGCACTATAATCTGTTGGTAAATGTTTGTCCTGTGTAGTGATTGTCACTCAGAAAGCGCCAGTGAACAAGCTGGTGCGAGTGGACTCCACAAACCCAGCAGGCAGGATGCACGCCTTTCTGCACAAGAAAAGGAGCGCGGATGAACCTGTGCAAACTGAAAATGACCTTGCAACCACCAGGTTTTGGAATCACGAGATTCTTTGAAGCATTTGCTCATGTGAGTTTCCTTCAAGGATTGCTGGCTGTGTTGACCTTCCACTGGCTTGTATTTGCAGGCGGACAGTCAGGCAGCGTCGAAATCCGAAAGAAAGCGCTGATCTCACCAGTGTTCAGGAGCTCCTTGCTGCCGTTGATCGTCTGACTCATTCAGGTGCATTTGGGCGTTTCCAGCTTCGCCCTATTTCCTTGTATGATGGCTTGAGTTCAACAATACCTATACGCAATTTGCAAACAATAACTGAGGATCTTTTCTGTTTGCAGGATTGACAGAAATCATCAAGCAGTGTATGTATGTAGGCATGGCGGATGATGTGTTAGCTTTGGCGCAGTGCAAGACTCGGCTGTATGTGTTGAATGTTGTCAATCTTAGGTAAGAACTGTGAGGGATATACACTCTATGAATGTTATCTGTAATAAGATTTACTGTATGAATGGTAGCTGTAATAAGATCTGATGAATAATTCATGATTCTCGTTAATAGTTTTTTTATTTGATCGATGCCTCTTCTTGGAATTGGCAGTAAGGAGCTGGTCTATCAGCAAGTTCTTCGACGTTTTGCACATTTTACTGTCATGCGTCTGAGTACCCCTGCCCCATTAATGGAACTCCTTATGGTAGCGCTGGATGAGGAGGAGCGTATGGGCCGGTGGAGTGAATGCGATGGACCTAAGGACCAAATTGCTCAGGTAATTGCTGTGGTTGTTTTGTGTTTCATCCTAATTGCTGTTGCTTAATATACCGGGTAGTTCACTTAGATGATCATTGGGTAGACATATGCTGGATTAGGTCATTATAGATAGACTGCTGACTTATATTCTTATGTGCTGGCTGCATATTTAACAATATTTTGCTTTGCGTGGTCTTGTTGCGTGCAGTTAAATGTGGAGTTGCTAATGTGTAAAGCAGAAATGCTCAAAGAGTATTTTGCTGTTGAAATTGATGAGCAGGGAAACCTCTGTACGCTTCCCGTGGTGTTGGATCAATACACTCCAGATATGGATCGACTACCGAGTTTTGTTTTGAATCTTGGAAACAATGTAAGAACTGCTCTCAATTTACGCTTTTTAATTTTCAATTGCAGGTAGAGTGGCTTTATTTTGTCCTCTTGGGTTACTGTACATTTTCACCTGCAAAGGTTAACATACTTCCATTTTCCTTTTCGTTTACCTTCATGCATCCCACATCAGCCTCTATGATACATTTAACTACATCTCAGCATATGCAATCGCATCTAATTTTTCTAATTTTTTTTTGTCTCAACCAGGTCGACTGGGAAACTGAAATGGAGTGTTTTGAGACGTTTGCGGCTGCCATGGCTGACTTTTACGCCATGCATCCACCTTTTCTGCCAAATCCAAATGGAGACGAGCATTCACAAACCTATTATGTTGGTAAATCCAATTCAAATAACGGTAGGCCCTCGACTGATCAAAGGCTCTCTAACAAAGGCTCTTCGTTATGTTTCTTTGGTGCATTGCAACATAGGACTTTCCTCACGTGGGATGCCCATCTGACAGAGGAACAGGCAGGAGGTTCTGATGAAATGGAGGAGTTTGAGAGGGATATGAAAGCTGAGGCAGAAGCTGCTTGGGCGCACAGAGAGTGGACAATCCAGCACGTTTTGTTTCCAGCAATGAAGCTTTTCCTAAAGCCTCCAAATCACATGGCTAACGACGGTACTGCTGTTCAGGTACGCTTGCAACTTTTGCACACTATGCACGAGAAGTCTCTTATGTGCTATAATCCTTTTTAATTTTGGTTATCCTGATCTTTTGTTTCAATTCAGGTTGCGTGCCTCGAGAACCTCTTCAAAATATTCGAACGTTGCTAAGGTATGTTAGTCCACCGGTTTTTTAATCCTCGTCCGCTTCCTGATCCTTCGTAAATATATACATGATTGGTTGGTGTTATTTGTATGCGTGGAAGATGTAGTTGAAGGTGTCTCTTGCTTTTGAGACGTGCTTGCGTGCATAAACTTGAACATTAGCTACCGGTGTTTGAAGTGCAAAAATGCACATCCACGTATGATGTTTTCTTAAACTTGGGCAGCACCGGTTCATCATGTCCTTACAGCTTTGGAAGACTAAAAGCCAGTGCTTCTTAAATTTTTTTATGCTTCTACGATTCATACGAGGTCCTGGTTTCAGCTCAAGTGACTCACCACGACGGGTCGTTTAGACTTTTGTGCAGGTGAAAGCGCTTTGGGGTCGGTCTGGATCTCGCAGACCTGGAAGCTCAGCATTTAGTCGAGACATCAAAAGCCAAGCAAAGTCATGAAGGCTGACGTTTGTTAAGGCAATGCATGTCAATCTAAATCCAGTTCATCTTTGTTACTAGAGATACAGATCCGTGGATTGTCGAAGGCAAAAGGGTTAGTTTCTAAATCGTCTTCATGCTCCATATACTAGTTAGAAACCTAAACGAATTGATGCCAACTCTGTACAAAATTGTCTCATTTTCCCAGAAAGTACACTCTTTTCTGTCGAACAAGTGGTGTTTTTCTTCTAGTTTCACCGACACATATGAGCCAAATTTCTGAAAACTGTGTTCACATAGGAAAAGAATGGTACACAGTGAAATCCAGAGGACCTCACATCTATAGGTTCAAGGTTCCATGCTGCACACTCGCAGCTGTGCGAACTCAAGCTTACAGAGAGTAATGCAAGCCTATTGACCTGAATAAATCAGTACATACCCTCATACTCTCATCTGAGTGAAGTCATTGTTTATCCCGTAATCTGTGATCCTTCATATTGTTCTAAATTTGGGATTTGGGCTTTTACGAACCGGTCACATGCAACTCTTACACAAGTACAAATGGAGCTGTTTTTGACACTTTAAATTCAATTCTTGTTCGGTGAAGTGTGAAAAAGAAGTGACGAAAACTTGTGCGTAGCGTAAAAGTGTCGAAAACAACCCCACTTGTATTAGTGTCATCAGACCGCGCAAACCCGACTACACTAAAGATCACTTTTAATGTAATGCTCACATTTAGTGTAATGCTCAGTAAATGACTTGTAAATGCAATAAGTTTTTACTTTAAGTGAATATTCACTTAAAGTAAAAACTTATCGCATTTACAAGTCATTTACTGAGCATTACGCTAAATGTGATCTTTAGTGTAGTGCTTCGTAAGTGAATTTCAGCTGTGTAACGCAAAAAAAAAACTGTGTCTATTTAACTAGGTAGGAATGGCTTCACAAATCAGAAGCAAAAAGTCATGGATATCAGACGACGTTGTAAAGGTCCAAATTCCAACAATTTTAAAGCAGCTAGCATCTGAGTCACTGAGAGATTTTAGTTTTTTGCAGAGTGAGTGCTGACCAGCCTCTTGGGGTGGTATCCTCCAACCCTGATTTCCATGCTGGCAACTCTGCACAAGCAAATCAATCATCAGCAATCCAACTAAGACTTTAGACGTCATGACCAACGCATGAAAAACGATTCGTGAAACGTATATTTAAACTGATTGACAGGGTCATGTGAAGCTTTGATGGTTTAGCTACTGACCCCAAGGCGAGCAGGGTGAGCAGCATGACGATCAGCTGTGGCCGTCGCGGCAGCAAGACTGTCAGTGCGCCAGGCCCGCAAGTGGTGCGTGCCGGCCTGCGAGCTTCGCCGCGATCGTGTCGCCGCGATCGTGACGCAGCACGCGATCAGCGCCAGCGGCAGAAACACCGCCGTCACGCCGTTCCCTGAAAAAAAAACACATGATGACCCTGTAATCAGCTAATGAGAAACCAACCAACAAAAACAGTGCCTGATCATGCCCAGCTGACTGTCAAGTGCACTTCGCATGAGGCCGACGTTCTGAAGGCAAACTTTTCTGTCGATGATCGAGGTTCACGCTTCGACGTACAGACACCGCCTTCGCCCTCCAAGTCACTCTCTCTATCTGTCCCAACTATTAACATAAGAACATCAGTTACTTTTGGCACCTCCCTAGAATTATTTATTTTTCCAAATCACAGTGGTTCGGACACAATGAATATCACCACGGTATTACGTGGTAATCACCTTGACATGTCATGGGTATCACTTTTACATGACATCAATGTCACCTAGACAAATCTCTTGAATTTCCACATTTATTGGACATTCTCCATTGTAAATTGATCATGTACAAATTAATTGACCAACGTATAGAGTAGGGGTTGATATGTAGAGTCACTTCCTCTCACTATTAAGAAACTCTAATGTTGAAGCAATAAATGTGGAATCTTTGTGATATTGATATTTGATCACATTGTTAGTAAAGTCAGGTATATGCACAAATTATAACTAACGATGTGATCTTGTAGATCTTGATGAGGTAGAGAAACCAAGAGTTTTGAACTCTTTTTCCATCAACAATAAAATTTTATAGCATTTCCACATCAATTAGTGTGGATACACCGGATATTATTATTACTATACAGTACTGCAAGCCCCCGCTCACTATAGTCAATCCAGGTTCAAGGTGTCAGGGCCCGGTTTTAGGCCTGACACCGCGAAGAGCGGCCCTTCTCCCCGCGCACCTTTTCGCCTCCATGCGCCCTTCTTCCCACGATAACGTCCACTTTTGCCCAAATCTTTTTCGCGCTGCCCGTATCTCTTATCGGCATTCTCGCCGAAAGCCCCTTCTCCCCCCGCCTTCTTCGGATCACCAAAAGCCCCTTCTCGCCCCGACATACTCGCCCCGTGTCCACCATACAAGACAGGCCAAATGGGAATTCTAGCGAGACGGCGCCACCAACCGTTGCCGATAACGGGGCAGCAGGGAGGAAATGGAGGCGTCAAGGGAGAAAGAAACCGGCTGGCGTGCGTGAGAAGGGGGTGGAGGACCTTGATGCCGCGTTCCGAGAAGGCCCGCATGCAGACTACCTGAAAAAACACGGTGACAAGGTTCTTCGAATGCGCGATTCAAAGAGGAAGCAATCCAAGCTTATCGCCTACATTCCCAGGGATAGAAGGAGGCGGCGTATTGGCGTTCATCATGTACATTAACGTGAAACCCTAAACCAGGCATGACAAAGTTTTGTGTGGAGGCACCATTTCCTGCACTTTCGAACTGTGTTTTTTCCCGTCTAGCGACATAACGAGGAAGTCCAAGCTCTGCGTCAGCGATCGCTCCTTCAAAACCTTGAAATCGCCGACTGAACTTTTCGGTAAGTTCCCTACCATTCTTTCTTTCCATTTCATTCCATTTCGGTAAATTCTCTGTCATTCTTTCATTCCATTTCTTTTCGGTAAGTTCCATGTCCTTCTTTCATTTCATTTCAAATGTGGGGCGCTGGAAAGTAAGCTGTGTGAAGATGTAGGAAATTTTGCAAAACGTCCAGGTTTAGGGTTTCAGGGTTTTAGGATTCCCAATAATCGTTTCAACCGATAAGGTTTCATGTTCGGCAATGTCCTCCCTTGCAGAACCGTAAAAATGCCGAAGTGTTCGGAGTGTTTCTGCAAGGCACTATTTGATGAGATCTCGGTGGAGAACTGGAAAGGGATTCTGTCCACCTACAACAAGGAAACGGGGAGGATCGAGCAGCTATTTGTCATTGAGAAGGACCACATTTGGCGCCACAGCTGGGAGGTGATGGAGGCGAGGGACCCTATCCTAGAGCTGCATGGACCGGACTCGCCCATCGTACCGGCTGGACAAACCGGCCCCAAGCAGAAATTGCGCATACATTGCAACACGACGCACCAGAAGCACATGTTCAACCTCCACCGCAACCATGCATTGTGCGAAGGGAAGGGGAAGGTGGGCGTGAAGATGCCGTCGTATTCCAATTTGGGCGTCAGAAATGTGGCAAATTTTGTGGCACGACTTCGGAATTGCGGATCGGTAGAAGAAGCCATTGAGATTTTCGCCACCATAGAGCCGATAGCCACGAAAATGAGGCCTCGGAAGGCTGCCAATAATGAGGAGGAATCGATCAATCGAGTCCCAATTAAGCGCGGCAAGAGGGTGGCACATGCGGGAGAGGAGGGCCGTCCACAGAAGCGTACCGCTATGCCTTCTCGGAAAAGACCTCCACCCCCGAAAGTGGAGTCCAGTGACGATACTTCTTTGTCGGTAGAGTCGGGAGGAGATCACAACACAGATCATGAGGCCGATAACGTAGGCACTCTAGCTGTTTTCGCCGAGAAGGACAATCTTCGGTTTGGAGATGATGCCTCCAGGAATTCCGGTGCCGAGAACCCAATATCGAGGGTCCGGATGGCCGCACACGCGCCAGCGCTCAAGAGCGATTCCTCCATCGTCCTCCGGAAGACCGAGCCTGCAAAGCAAGCTGTACCGAAGAAGAAGGTGGCAAAAGCTGAAGAGGCCACGAAGAAAGCAAGATTTGAAGAGTCCACGAAGAAGACAAAAGCATTCGGGCCCCCAACAATGCCGAAAAGGCTTATGGGAATTTCTGTGGAAGAGACCGCTATGGCGAGAAGGCCTCGATCTCCGCCGGCTTTACAGCGGTTGAGAGAGACGAGTATTGCCGAGAGACCCTCCGACTCTAACATTGGCCCGCCGATAACCTCGCGCGAATGCCCCCCAACCTCGGCCTCGATGGAATATCGACAGCCGCTGACATTGGCCACGATACTTTGGGCAGGCTCTGATGAAGGTGCAAATCCTGATAAGCGCCTCATTCTGCTGGCCAAAGGTAGCAGGGAGCAAGATTTGGAGTCGGAGAGGGCCGAAATGATACGGCAGGTGCAGGAGGACGCTGAGTGCATTTTTCCGCTTTGGAGGGTGCTCTCCCCCGAAAGGAAGGTACTGATAACGCCGCTGTACCTACTCCTCAAGCATGGTCTACTCGATGACATCACGATGGACATTTTAAAGTCCGAAGATGAGCTGTTAAATTCCGTCTTGTGTATGGTGGAGTCTGGAGGCCACCAGGGCAGGTTCCACCAGGCTCTCGGTGCCTGCATTTCTGAAGGGGTCGGCTTCGCCGATAACGAGGTTTTGCTTCCACAGTAGACAACTCTTTGCAATCTGGCAAAGAATTCCAATGGCGGTACTGCGCAAGAGGTCTGGATAGAGGCTGTGAGATGAACATGGGCATACTTGACGCACGAGAAGGAGTGCGTCGAGTATGTAGCTAGGACGACAGCCGATGTGGAGAACACAAAGCGGTTAAGGGAGAAGTTAGTCGCGGTCGAGATTAAGAAATTTGATGTCGAAAGGGCGGTGGAGAGAGAGGCTATTCGATGGGACTTCAACAACCTCTTCGGGTATTGCGCAATGAACGAGATTCTTCGACCATTGTTGCCCCCACTGCCATGGACACACAACATTCACGAGGCTCAAGAGGTCGTGCACCGTCTACCGTGGATCAGAATCGAGAGTGTCCCGTCGCCGACTTCAACTATGCTGTTGAAGTGTTACTTCCTTTGCAACAGGCTCTCTCGGGTGTAAGTTTTTCCTTCTCGCCACAGACTTGTCCCTTATCGTCTCTTATCGTCCCTTATCGTCTCTTATCGTCTCTAATCGTCCCTTATCGGCTGACGTGACTCCGTTGTTTTTCAGGGGGCGGAATATGTGCAACCCTAGCGTAATCCCCGGGCCTGCCAGCATTGCAATGTACGTGGACGGTCCAGAGACAAATTGGGATGGGCCATCTCAAATGTACGAAGTCCTGAGTCTCTTCCTCTTCAGAAGGGACGCATCCGAACAGTACCTTCTCATATCGCAGGCGTTCTCGTGGCTTCGCGACAATAAGCATGGCGGGCAAGATTCAGTGTTACTCTTCATCGCAAACGTCCATGCTCGCACTGTCGTGGACACGGCAAGGAGTCACCCAGAGGATTTCGTTCGACAATGGTGTGCTGCCGATAAGGGTACCTACGAACAGTGGGATACCCTCGACGAGAACTGCTTGACGAGGGAGGATCTGGACTTCATGTATGCCGGCTTTGTTCCACGTAAGATTTAGCCGATAACCCCATCATTCATGTAACTGTTTTCTTCCTCATTCTTCGTATCTCCGTTATTTCCCTGTGACTAAACGATAAGCCTTGTGCAGGCACTGTAGATTCTATCGGGGCACGCGAAAGGGAACTTGCAGAGGAAAATTGCAAGAATGTTGTGTCGCGTCGGGTGACGACGGAGTAGGGTCAACGAGAAGGGCATCCAGTGACTTCCGACGACGAAATTCCCCGGGAGACATCTATCCGAACAAGGGACCTCGAGGGTGCAAATGCCCTTCTTCACATGGGTGAGGGAACCTCAAATGAATTCTGAGTCGAGAATCAGTACCCGAGGAGTAACGATGATGAAGGATTTCCCGAAAAGTCGCCAGATGAAGTTACGGAGGAAGCACAAGAGGAGGCTTGCGATGAAATATCTCAGGGAGGTGTTCCCGACTTGCCCAAGGAAGAGCCAGCTACTACAGCGGTGAAGTCACCGGTGAGTCCCGCCGATAACCCACCTCACATGGAGTTTTCTTGGACACAAGCAATGAATGATCCTACCCTCGGCATTGCGGAGTCTTCACAGTGGCCGGTGAGGCTAACCTATTCGACACCCCTCGTCATCATGTTGTGTTTGGGGGTACGGGGGAGACGGAACATAGCATGAAACCCCAGCGTCTATCGTTCCCTCTGTCGAGTCAAGGTGTTGAAAACGTGGACTCTACTGACAGTCCCCCGGTTGTTCCCCAGGAGCCATGCGTAGCACCCTTGGAAACTCATCCAATCCCCCAGAATCCTCCCTCTTCGGAGTCCGATAACGCTTCTCCGCCAGAGCCCGATAACCCTGCTCTTCCGCCAGAGCCCGATAACCCTGCTCCTCCGCCAGAGCCCGATAGCCCTACTCTGCCGCCAGAGCCCGATAACCATGCTCCTCCGCCAATGCCCGATAGCCCTACTCCAAAGGAGATGGACCTCGAGGAGATCAGATTGGCTTTGCACTTTATCAAGGAAGCACATGAATCTCGCTTGACCAGTATTTGGGTTATCCTGGACTCTTGGAGCGTGTTCAGAACGGAAGGGAAGGACAGAAGGCGGCGTATACGTGCATGTTGTCGGAGAATCACGGAGTATGTACGTCAGACTGTGTGTCTTGGGAGAAAGAGCCCTCGCTCTGTTACGAAGCCGAGGAGCATGACGCATCCACGATAGAGAAGAACCTCGGTATTATTGTGGAGGTCCTAAAACTCAGGTGAGTGTCGTCGTCTATGTTATCGTGTTCTCCGACACCTGTTGTTTATCGGCACCTGTTGTCTAACATCCCCTTCCTTCTAAATTTCAGGCCTCGTTTTATTCACCCGAAGGACCTGACTAGAGGTATGAGGTTTTTCGGTCCAGACCTTCGGCAAGCTGTGGATGTCTCGCTTGCACTAGTGGACTGGCATTGCGTGCTAAAGGACAAGCGGGAAATGGAAGGGACATTTCTGGATTTCCTCCTTAGGCATGTCGTCTACCGTGCGAAGGAGCATGTTCGAATCCAGTATCATCACACACACAACTGGTTGTCGGCGACGTTGCAATGCTATGTGGCGGACTTTGAGAAGGATAAAGATGACATCGTGAGCTTTCTCAGCCACTCGTTTCATACCACCAACAAGTCGCCGAATACCCTTATCGTCCCTTACCACGATAAGGGTCATTGGAGCATTTTCGTCCTGGAGCAAAGCCGAACGTATCACCTGGACCCAACGAAAGGTTTGCACAAGGGTCGAGAAGTGGACAACTTTATCTTCCTTGTGCACATGGGATGGGCAAACGCGAAGGGCGTGAAGGTCAGATCTCGAAGTTGGCGAGAATGGCACAGTCAAAAGCCGATAAGCTTGCCTCTGCCTAATCAGCGAGAAAGCTGGAAGTGTGGTTTCATGGCATGTTTGGGCTTCTGGCAGTACCTTATCGCACGTGGTGGGCGTGACGAGGCGGAGGAGAAGATCGTGACAATGGGGACACAATATTTGGACTGGGACGGGAAGAAGGCGTATCGATGGTTCATGCAAGCGCTGTACACGGAGATTGTCGCACCGCTTCAGCTCCACGATGCTCTCAATCTATGTGGACAGGATACGGTGGAGTTTGGAAGGGAAAGTCCGGACGTTGTTTTTGTGGAAGTCGATACTGGGACAGCAAAGAAGAAAGAAGTCCCAGTTCTTGGTATTTCGGAGACAGTAGAGAAACGTGAACTTCAGGGCTTCAACGTGCTCAAGGACCTACCAGTGACTTGAGGAAGGCGGAAGAAGGCAATAGTGCGTGAAGGGGCGAAAAAACCGAAAAAACTGAAGGGCACCACCAAGACGAAGAAGTAGGCGATAAGGGGGGGGCTGCTGTTCATAGCCGATAGACTCCAGGAATTTGTACAGATTAATAGGTTGCCGATGTTGTACATTTCATTCATTGTAAATGACAAATTTTTCGATAATATACTCGAACAGAATTTGAAATCCACTTGAGGCGTGTAAGCTGAACTTAAAATCCAGTCTTTGCTGATTATATTGAAGGTTGAGTTTTAACTTCATAATTAAAGACTTAGCCGATATTCATCTTCATTGGAAATATCAGGAGATGCATGGAAGTTAATCTAAGAGCATCTTATCGGCAGTATTCCTTCAAGAGATTACTAATGGTTATCGGCACACATAACCACCAAAAATCCTCTACCCTTTATCGTCAACCACATCAAAATCGATAACCTAAGTCGTTTCTTGAGTTTGTCTTTTGCTAGCTGGAACAGACCTCACCCGAAAACCTCTGGAATCCAGGAAGTCATGTAATCTTCGGAGCCTCATTCCAAAACCATCTTCATTTGTGGGGAGCGGTGTAGCTATCTCCTGGAGTGGATGAAGCATTCCGGCTTTGATTTCAGCCTCCAACCTTGAGAAGGTGGCGTCGGTGTTGCGCAAAGCTGCATCCAAGTGCCTTGCCAGCAACGGTTGCCGATAAGCCTTGTCGAGTAGCTTCAGGACAAGCTCATGCATACGATCAAAGTCGCATATCCATGTCTCGCCTAATTCTCGATGGTTGGAAGCCACTAGGACTACATCTCTGGTATCGGTATCGGAGGGGACATCATTATCGAGGAAGCCCTCGGTATTCAGGTGTTGACCATTGTCTTGGCGGAGGAGATTCGTCATTCCACCTTGGATTGTGCCACGAAGGGAGCCCGGATATCTAGCAATTTTTCCCTCCGCTAGGTCAGGTCTTGTCATTTTCAGGACCTTAACCTAGTGCTTACAGATGTTTCCTTTCTGGAAATGAACACATTAGCAGACGGCCCATTCGGTGCATGGGTTGTATACCGCATACGTAAGGTGTCCCCTATTCGAGGATTTAACGTATGCAGGACCTCCCGACCACTTAGGCAAGGTGACCACATTATCGGGAATTATATTTGCTTGGTTGATTGCATTGACCATGATCTGCCGCTGCCTCTTGTTCTTTATAAAACCGTTCAGCTTGCACCAGTGACTGTAATCATACTTCTCGATGACATTTCCAGTGAGCTCATAAATAAGCGAGTCCATCCTTCGGCCGATAAGCTTCCTTTTGAATTGCCGGAGCACTGCTTTCATGTTAGAATGGTATGATTCGATTGCTGCAGTGGTGTCCTGGCCAGCATGGGGGATTTTCCGGTCTCCCACAACCCACATTTTGATTTTTGGGAGCCATTCCTTGTCGAAGTACTTCCAGAATGCATCAGCGGCTGGCAAGAGAGCCTTAGCTTCGCCGTAGACGTGTTGCACCCACTCTAACAAATTCCACACCTTATTGCCGGGAGCTCTCGTCGAAGGGTCTTGGAAGTCACTTGGTGTCTCCAATACGTACATAAGTGAGCCTACAATTCGCAAGGCTCCGGTCCTCCTCTCCATGTCTTTCAACTTAGCACATGCATTCTTCTGCCACGCTCGACGAACATGCCAGAGACATAGAAATAAATGTGAGTGCGGCCAAACCTCCCTGCGATAACCCGACAAGCCGATAAGTACAACTCGCCGAAGGCCCGTCACCCGATAACGTAAGAATGCTAAATCGCTTATTGAAGAGAGTTGATCTCATTATCGGCGTCGTCAAGAACAAAGGCAGTGGGTCCATAGTTCCGCCTTATCTGCACCAACTTCTGCTTCAAAGTGCACATCTAAGGCACGAGATCTGTTTGTTTGGATTTCGCAGTGATCACGAAAGCCACTGGAACCCCGTTTCTCCACTCGTCAAATACCATCATTGTGAAGAGCGGATACTGGACACGCAAGCAAGAAATTAATCGGTAGGGGAGTGAGTGCTCATAAATTCTAGACGGACCCTAAATGGACCACGGTATTGGTATGAGTACCTTTTTGTTGTTCGTTACGAATGTCCCGTCTATAGCAATAATGCTTTCGTGACTGTATTTCAGCATCGTGTGCGTCTGAAATGGGGTTTGAATTCCAATTACAAAAGGTACGTTATCGGCATTCAGTACTCCATCAACCTTGCTGCCCGGGTCTTGGTAGTAAAAAACCGTACCTCGGTTTTCTCTTACCCACATTCTCACACTCTCAGCGTTGTTGTCGTGTTTCTTGTATAGTTCCTACGCACGGACGCCGCATATGTTGCGGATGTCCTCCATGCTAACGAAACAATCCAGGGTTGTTCGGCCGTCCATCCGTCCG
>OZ020518.1:886032-987418 GCA_963971425.1 Bryoerythrophyllum caledonicum | reverse complement strand
CATCTTCTTCTTCTTCAATCTTCTTCTTCTTCTTCTTCTTCTTCTTCTTCTTCTTCTTCATCTTCTTTTTCTTCTTCTTCATCTTCTTCTTCTTCATCTTCTTCTTTCTTCATCTTCATCTTCTTCTTCTTCATCTTCTTCTTCTTCATCTTCTTCTTCTCCATCTTCTTCTTCTTCTTCTTCTTCATCTTCTTCTTCTTCATCTTCTTCTGCTTCATCTTCTTCTCCTTCTTCTTCTTCTTCTTCTTCTTCTTCTTCTTCTTCTTCTTCTTCATCTTCTTCTTCATCTTCTTTTCTTCTTCTTCTTCTTCATCTTCTTCTTCTTCATCTTCTTCTTCTTCATCTTCTTCTTCTTCATCTTCTTCTTCTTCATCTTCTTCATCTTCATCTCTTCATCTTCTTTCTTCTTCTTCTTCTTCTTCTTCATCTTCTTCTTCTTCATCTTCTTCTTCTTCATCTTCTTCTTCTTCATCTTCTTCTTCTTCATCTTCTTCTTCTTCATCTTCTTCTTCTTCATCTTCTTCTTCTTCATCTTCTTCTTCTTCTTCATCTTCTTCTTCATCTTCATCTTCTTCTTCTTCATCTTCTTCTTCTTCTCTTCTTCTTCTTCATCTTCTTCTTCTTCTTCTTCTTCTTCTTCATCTTCTTCTTCTTCATCTTCTTCTTCTTCATCTTCTTCTGCTTCATCTTCTTCTTCTTCTTCTTCATCTTCTTCTTCTTCATCTTCATCTTCTTCTTCTTCTTCATCTTCTTCTTCCTCATCTTCTTCTTCTTCATCTTCTTCTTCTTCTTCTTCTTCTTCTTCATCTTCTTCTTCTTCATCTTCTTCTGCTTCATCTTCTTCTTCTTCTTCTTCTTCATCTTCTTCTTCTTCATCTTCTTCTTCTTCATCTTCTTCTTCTTCATCTTCTTCTTCTTCATCTTCTTCTTCTTCATCTTCTTCTTCTTCATCTTCTTCTTCTTCATCTTCTTCTTCTTCATCTTCTTCTGCTTCATCTTCTTCTTCTTCTTCTTCATCTTCTTCTTCTTCATCTTCATCTTCTTCATCTTCATCTTCTTCTTCTTCTTCATCTTCTTCTTCTTCATCTTCTTCTTCTTCTTCTTCTTCTTCTTCATCTTCTTCTTCTTCATCTTCTTCTGCTTCATCTTCTTCTTTTTCTTCTTCTTCATCTTCTTCTTCTTCATCTTCTTCTTCTTCATCTTCTTCTTCTTCATCTTCTTCTTCTTCATCTTCTTCTTCTTCATCTTCTTCTTCTTCATCTTCTTCTTCTTCATCTTCTTCTTCTTCTTCTTCTTCTTCTTCTTCTTCTTCTTCTTCATCTTCTTCTTCTTCATCTTAATCTTCTTCTTCTTCATCTTCTTCTTCTTCATCTTCTTCTTCTTCATCTTCTTCTTCTTCTTCTTCTTCTTCTTCTTCTTCTTCTTCTTCTTCTTCTTCTTCTTCTTCTTCTTCTTCTTCTTCTTCTTCTTCTTCTTCTTCTTCTTCTTCTTCTTCTTCTTCTTCTTCTTCTTCTTCTTCTTCTTCTTCTTCTTCTTCTTCTTCTTCTTCTTCTTCTTCTTCTTCTTCTTCTTCTTCTTCTTCTTCTTCTTCTTCTTCTTCTTCTTCTTCTTCTTCTTCTTCTTCTTCTTCTTCTTCTTCTTCTTCTTCTTCTTCTTCTTCTTGATCTTGAGCAGCGTTCTTCCTCGCGGTCTCGACCTTGTCCTCTTCGTCCTCGGAGTCTTAAGTAGCCTTCTTCCTCACGGTCTGTAGCTCGTCAACTTCCTTCTCGTGATCTTGAGCTCAATACCCGGGTTTAGCCCGCACATCAGTTTTTATTTTTTTATTTATTTTTGTTTATTTTTGTTTTATATAACATTAAACTCTTATATTTTCCAATAAGAATTTAAATTTCCAATATTACCTAACCAAAAGAAAAAGGGACCTAAACAATTAGGAAGAAACTACAATTAATCTATCCATCCAATGAAAGCGTTGACTAGTTAAAACTTAATTTAGCCCAAGTAGTGATTGGGGTCCTTTTTCCCGGAGATCCTTCCCGGGCATTATTTATAGTTTTTATAGGGCATGACCTTGGTGGTTTTAAGGCCCAATTATATCACCACTATAACACTAATTAACTAGTTAAGCATTCACCTACTTTCACTAATTATTATACAACCTACTTCTACGTATTACTAATTACTTTGCCGGATATCTAAGCTAATAATCACAATTTTAGCTTATTTTTTTGGTAGGGGCCACAAAGTGGGAGTTTCAGACTCCCACATGGTATATTTTTAGTATATTTAAAACTTATTTTTTTCAAGAAATGGATATAAAAAAATCATTTTTCTTTCTAACCCACCATATGCCGCCGACTTAGAGTATATATATGGAGCACTATTTTTGACAAAAATCCATTAAAGAAACGACCCAATCCTTAGTCATTTTTGAACCATGTAAGATCGGCTTGTTTTCTATCAATTGGATTTGAAAATTTGTACTTTTTATTTGGATAGTCCATCTACAGCACCCTTCCAACGTGCATGCAAATTTACATTATAATATGTATTTAAAAAAACAATATATTTGTACTATTCTCGCACTTTGTAACATGCACATTTTTCCCACAAATATAGTTGTATTGATGAAACCATTAATTGGCTTACCCAGTTTTTAGCGTTCATTCAATGATATGCAAGTTAGAAACAACATTCCATTGTCAAAAATATGAAAACAAAGGTACAATATGTTTGGCAGACCAAAGAATGTTCGTTACTCCTACAAAAACAATTTGTGACATGTTTTTTATACTGGTGTAGCTTGCTTCTACCCTATATATTCACCTACTTTAGAGCGTCTTAGAATAGAACCATCAGTAGATCCAGGAAGGAGATTGGCCTACACATATTTAGGTACAAGACAACGTGATGCTATCAAAATCGACAACTATGGTCGCAGGGTGTGGTGGAGGAAGTTGTCATCCATATCACCAGTCTACGTAGGAGGGTGAATAACATTGAACTCCTCATTCAAGAAATTTTTCTCTAGACTATTGTCAATGAGGAACGTCAGGGTGGGATTGACAATTTCATGGTCCCTTGCAAATTTAAAGAGGTTCTTTAGCATGTACCTCTTGGTAGGATGGTTCTTTCTAGAATATGTGGACTTTGTCGTATAATCTTGCGATAAGACTATAAGTTGATCTCGCGTCACTTTAGTATTACGTAGTTCTAAGTGCTAGAACCATATCTTCCACATCGTGGAACATTGCACAACTCCATATGACGACATTAGCTATACTTTGCAACCACTCCAGAAAACGACCGCCGTTGATTCTAGGAACGCAGATGCGGTTGAAGTCAGGCTTGTCAACTAGAAATCCATTTAAGTCTAAGACGATGGTGTATCTTTGTACCCTTACTATGGATTCCCGAGGTGCTCGGGGCTCAGCTAATCGAAGTTGTCCACCTCAAAAAAGAAGCAAAATCCCCACGTCAGTAATATTCTTTCAGGCAAAACATGCAAATGGGCTTTTGAGGAAGGCATCTCAACTAGAACACCGTGCGCGCTCCCGATCTCTACGGGGAGATCGGGCGCGCCACTAATATCCACTGTAATTTCGGGCTTGCCCCCCATCATCACAATAATAAATTGTAACACAAAACACTCTGAACAATATATATGCGTGGAAACTCATGTTCAACTAATGACATTGGATTGGCACGATCGCTGGACGAATGACGCTTTGAGATGCTTTCGCTTTTTGTAAAAGTTGCGCTAGGCTTTGACACGGTTCCGCCTAGAGCAACGGCTTGGATATCTCCATTTGCATCCGCAATAGTGGATCCTAAATGATCACCTGCAGATCAAGTCCAATGAAAATACGACTCAGAAGAAAATGTATGAAATATCTCGGGGAAGCGATACCTACCTGGGCGAAGGGGACTTCCACCAATACGTGAAGACGACTCCAAAGATGACGTGACATCATGTACAATTACAGGTCTTTCAGAGATTGACCCGCCATGGACTTCCGCAACTACAGACTTCGACGCAATTTTAGCGGGTCTGAAAGGCTTCAACTGTTCATTGAACATGCCTTTGTAAGCCTCTTCATTGGCTACCCGTTCTCAAGTTGAATCCGTCAATGAAAGATTACGCCCCACAGTAGAAGGTACTTGAAGAGACCATAGGTCAAAAAGTGCGCTGACTACCTGTCGTAGTTTGCAGAGTCAATATTCCTCCGGAATGCACTTAATTGTCACTTAGTGCTTCCAAAGTAAACCACTCCGGTATCGTTCCCACAGAGATCTATTTATCCTTTCAAATTATTCCAAAACCACTAGTCTATTCATCCCATAGGTTAGTAAATCTATTCAGTGATAGTTCCGGATCCTTCCGGATTCCGGAACCCAAGCAAAACTTTCCGGAACTAGTTTCCGGAAAGTTTTTACAGTTGTTTCCGGAAATGGTTTCCGGAAACCAGGAAGGTAGTTTGATTTAACTCTGTTCCTCCTCAGAGCAGCTTCCGGAAGGTTTAAACGAGTGACCGGAAGGCTAGTGATCCTGTTTTGTGTAAGTGGCCGGATTCCCCACTGCCTTGTGACTTTAAGTGGCTAGGCACCCACTGCCCCGGGATTTATAGTGACCGGACAATCACTCTCTTCCTAATCTACTAACCGGTGGTATGGTGTTGCTTCCAGACGTAACTCTCACGACATCCGGAAGGCCTTCCGGATGCGGTCACGCAAAGGTACGTCCCGACTACAACAACGTTCCGGTAGCACTTTTGTAGCCCTACGAAGATAGTGATGAAGTTTCACTGGGGAGGACTCTTTCTAGACTCACATAGCAGGTTTTTCCTATTGTGGGGGTAAACTCCGGTTTTAGACCGAAGTCCGGGTTCACACGGACTATTCCGTGCCCTAGAGACTACCAAGAACACCTCTGCAATAGATCTCTTCCCCTCCTGGTTCTTCCGGGCTTCTGAAGGTGATCAGGAACACCTCTGTAACCTCCTCCAGTTATTCCGGACACTCCCCTAATGAAGATCTAAGCCGGTTCGCTCCTTAGCTTAACAAAACAACCTTCTCTTCGAAGAAACTTGCACAAATACGTACTACAGTAACGGACCTTGAACCTCACGCGTAAAATACCTCTCTTCACAAGTACTAGGTAGCAAATCCAGTGAAAGCTCTGAAATATATTCAACGTAGAGGAAATGAAACAAGGTGATGAGTTTTCCAAAACTCATCTACTAAGTACTTAAAACTATTTCTAATTTAAGGCTAATCCTATCTACGAGAAATCCGGGGGATCGTATCCTTAAAGTTAAGGATCTTATCACAAAAAATCCGGAAAAGTGACTCTCAGATCCTATTTTTCCGGGTCCGGATTCCGGACATCCGAAAAGTACGCAAAATTCCGGAAGTGTTCCAAGTTTCCGGAAGGCTTAGTTTCCGGATTAAGTAGCCGGGTGCAACTCTGGGCCCCATCGTTAATCGCTACCTAATTTTGATCCCTAAGCTACTACTACTCCTAAATCTAACCTACCTAAGGGGGCGATCCAACGTTCTTGAATCTTGGACTGGTTCGTCTCGTAGATGCCTCTGCCTTCGTCTTGTCGGCCCTCCTCCGCTGGGGTGTAGAAGCTATCGGAAGGTCTTGTGATCCGGCTCCGGAAGTTGGAGGCTGTGATGCTGCCGGTGGAAGGGGTTCGGAGGTGGAATCCACCACAATGGTCTCCGGAGCTTCAGCAAAGCCTTGGAATTCGGCTCCGGGACTAGGAAGATCCGTCGCCAAATGCCTAGCGAGTGGTGGAGTGGACTTCCGGCGGCCTGATGAGGGAGGAGTAGGTGCAGGTCGGATGGGAGAAGGGGTTTCGCCCTGACTTACTTCCGGTAGTAACTCCGTCCAGTGCCTTCCAACACCGGGGCTTGGGTTGCCGGGAGGACTGCCGGTCATGGGTGTAGCAGGCTCCGCCGGAGTTGGGATCTCCGTCTGCTTCCCGGAAACCTCCGAGTGTACGCTTGAAGGTCCGGGTTCGTCCGGAGACGTCCGGATATGGACCTGAACTACGATGTCCTCCGGTGCTTGGGTGCTCCGGTTCTCCGGTCCCTGAGTGGGCAGGTTGGCCACCAGTTCCTACATGCGACTCCATGTCTTCTCCATCTTCTTGCCGTGATCGTACAAGAACCGTATGATCTGGATCCGGTTCAGTCTGCCTTCCTTCTCTAGCTGATCTGTGAAGAGAAGGCTCCGGTTGACCGTGTCAACCGGAAAGGCTAAAGCTGCTGTCAAGGCCTGTGCGGAAGCGTCTGCTCGATCTTCTGCTTCCTTCAGCTTCATTCGGGACTCTGTCAACGCCGTAAACGTTTCGTCGCACGTGGCAGCAAACTTGTCTCCACTCCGGATGATAGCAGCCTGCTGGATCTCTAGGGCTTGAAGTCGGAGTGTGTTCTTCTGTAGTTCTTGGATCGCTGTCGGTATCTCCACGACCCTCTCTACCTCCAGCTCCCGCCGGATGCCGTCCAAGACCTCTCGTAATCGTGCTTCGGATTGGCACACGATCGCCGCACGCCAACCTGCATGCTGGATGAGCTCCAGTAGGTCGGGCCCGTCCAGTCCAACAAGGTGTGGGGGCTCCGCCGGAGGAATGCGACCTTCACATGGAGCTGACCTAGGGTCTTGCCGAGGTTGCTTACCCGTTGGCTGAATCGATGTAGATGGTTCCGGTGTCGACTCCCGCAGGACAGATCTGCTCCGCTTCCGGGTTTGGGGAACAGTCTCGGGCAAGGAAGTCTCCGCGTCCTCCGCTACCTCGTTATCGTCTCCTGGTTCCGGACCGCCATAGTTCTGGATCTTCAGCAGCAGCTCGTATGCGTCTTGCTCGTCTGGGGTAAGCACATTGTGTTGTGCGTAGAGGTGAGTGAGGTACGAGGGAAGAGTGGTGCCGGCCCTCTTCGACTTCTGGAGCCCTCTCACCATCCGATTGATCATCTTGCTCATAAGCGAGGCCCAATCTACACTAAATTTCTCCCTCATTGAACCTAGTATGGTGGTGGCCCATTTAGACACCACCCGTTTAGGTTTCTCCGGGTGAAAGATCGGGTTTAAGAATCTTACCACAATTTGCGCGTCTTGATGCCGAAGGTCGTCGGTACTGTAGCCTTCCTTGGGGTCGGCTTGCTTCGTGAACTCGTCTCCCAGGATGTCGTCGTTCCGCTCCGCTGTCTTGACTGTTCCGCTACTAAAAGAGTAGGTGCGCTGCCACTCCGGAATACCCCATGTCTCGGGGTGAGCTCATATGGTGCCGTCGTACTGGTTGTCCGGTTCACCGAGTAACTCCACCACTAGCTTCGCCTCCTTCGCTCCCCACGCAACGTCGAGAAGCCCTCGGCAGCCCATGTTGGTGAGGTAGTGTTCGAGGACGGCCTTCTCCTCCGGGTCTGTCGGTATGATCGGGGCTACCTGTTGAACCGCCGATTGCGTCGTCGTCCCCCGAGTAGCCCGGGAAGGTTCTCCTTCCGCCATCTCTGCAGAATTTCTCACAGTCCCTCCGGTACCCCCTGCACGCACTAACCTCACCACACACCCTCTCTACCGGAAACACTTCCGTTCTAAGGAAATCAACAAGATAAGACGCACGGGCGAAGGGAAAAGAGTAAGCCAAGAAGTGTGGGGAGTTAAACCTAACTTCTTGCTTTAATACCTTGGGCGGTGTACGGACGGCCGTTACGATCACAATAGCGGTTCCGGCTCCGGACCAATTCCGGATCCGGGTTCCCTCCGGCTCCGGTTTACTTCCGGTTCCGGATGCTTCCGGCAAGTTCCGGATGTGAGCGATCTCTCCGGTTCCAAATCCCTTGGATTTATGGTAATTCCTAAACGGTTTTAAGGATCTTTGGTACCCCTAGGTTGTCTTATTTCTTATTTATCTATTCTATAGTTCAAACTTATGATTCTAACATTCTAACACTAATTTTTTTTTGTTTTTGCCGGATTTTTAGGTTAACTTCCGGAACCTTGTGGGAACAGATTCCCACACTACCACCGCCTCCATTTCGGTTGGGCCATGCCAAGTGTGAGCCAAATAAACCACCCCTAAAGGGTGGCCTACCTTGAACACAAGATCCTAATACGGGGCCCAATCCTTCGTGCAACCCATCTTCAGCCCATTTATTTACAACTCATAGAACCATGGTGACACATCTCATCCCCTTTAGGTTCCTTGTGGTTGATTAGTGAGGTGGTGACTCAATTCAGCCTTTTAATTGACCCTACCTTTGAACGAGTGTAACTTTTGTTCTAGGGCTCCGAATGCAATTTTTTCAGCTCTTAAGGGTTCAATTCAACGTTCCAAACTTGGTTAGACCCTTAGTGATTAGGTTCAGGCTTAGGTGTGACCCTGGAACCAGTCGGCAGCAGACAGGCTTCCCTATTTCTTACAGGATTATGATTCTAATTATCTCTTTGCCTCTAACTCCGATTCTTGTGTTTGTTTTTTTTATTCTTATTAGTTTTTTGTGCTTAACATGATGGCAGCATTCAATTGGTCATTTGACTCGACCCTGAACCTCACCGCCAGCGACCAACAGTGCACCTTCAACATATGACTTTATTCAAGGTCATGCACCACATCTCCATACATACACCACATCCATTCACACGAGAACCCACTTCAACCTTGGTACAAATGAACCTCCAGCTGATTTTTTCTTTCTTACTAATGACCCTTTATCCGGTTGTTTAGTTGAGTGTGAAGCAAACCCTAATTCTAGCAAAAAATTGGCAGCGCTTCCGCGTGGTTTTAGTATTTAGAAAAAAATTAGGGTTCCTTACTGCATAAGGAATTTACTACTAGCCGGGGGGGTGAGAAGAGGCTCCCTGGTTGATTCGATTCACCCTCCTTCCTTCAGTTCCGGCTCTCTTCTTCGTGCTCTTGATCGTCTTGTTCCTCGTGGTCTTGATCGTCTCCAGCTCCTGCTCTTCTTTGTGCTCTTTATCGTCTCCAGCTCCTGCTCTTCTTCGTGCTCTTGATCGTCTTCAGCTCCTACTCTTCTTCGTGCTCTTGATCATCTTGTTCCTCGTGGTCTTGATCGTCTCCAGCTCCTGCTCTTCTTCGTGCTCTTGATCGTCTTGTTCCTCGTGGTCTTGATCGTCTTCAGCTCCTACTCTTTTTCGTGCTCTTGATCGTCTTGTTCCTCGTGGTCTTGATCGTCTCCAGCTCCTGCTCTTCTTCGTGCTCTCGATCGTCTTGTTCCTCGTGGTCTTGATCGTCTCCAGCTCCTGCTCTTCTTCGTGCTCTTGATCGTCTTGTTCCTCGCGGTCTTGATCGTCTCCAACTCCTGCTCTTTTTCGTGCTCTTGATCGTCTTGTTCCTCGTGGTCTTGATCGTCTCCAGCTCCTGCTCTTCTTCGTGCTCTTGATCGTCTTGTTCCTCGCGGTCTTGATCGTCTCCAGCTCCTGCTCTTCTTTGTGCTCTTTATCGTCTCCAGCTCTTGCTCTTCTTCGTGCTCTTGATCGTCTTCAGCTCCTACTCTTCTTCGTGCTCTTGATCGTCTTGTTCCTCGTGGTCTTGATCGTCTCCAGCTCCTGCTCTTCTTCGTGCTCTTGATCGTCTTGTTCCTCGTGGTCTTGATCGTCTTCAGCTCCTACTCTTCTTCGTGCTCTTGATCGTCTTGTTCCTCGTGGTCTTGATCGTCTCCAGCTCCTGCTCTTCTTCGTGCTCTCGATCGTCTTGTTCCTCGTGGTCTTGATCGTCTCCAGCTCCTGCTCTTCTTCGTGCTCTCGATCGTCTTGTTCCTCGCGGTCTTGATCGTCTCCAGCTCCTACTCTTCTTCGTGCTCTTGATCGTCTTGTTCCTCGTGGTCTTGATCGTCTCCAGCTCCTGCTCTTCTTCGTGCTCTTGATCGTCTTGTTCCTCGCGGTCTTGATCGTCTCCAACTCCTGCTCTTCTTCGTGCTCTTGATCGTCTTGTTCCTCGTGGTCTTGATCGTCTCCAGCTCCTGCTCTTCTTCGTGCTCTTGATCGTCTTCAGCTCCTACTCTAATTCAGTCTCTCCTCCTACCCAACATCAGTCCCCCTCCTACCCAACATCAGTCTCTCTCCCACACGCACACACACACCCTCCCCCAAAAATAATGCGACCTCTCCAGGGGGTAACCCCCTCCAACTTTTGCTCTCCTTGAGTTCCCAAAGACGTTCCCTGCCGCCTTTGGCCTCCTTCCATAAATGGCTTCCCTCTTACAACCCTACTAACCCTATCACTACTAATTCCGTGCCACCCTTGCATTTAACAAGAGTGGGTGTCCCACTAACCAAGGAATATCTAGATCTAAACATTAACTCCAAGCCACATGGGTGCGCATGATCTCAATAAGTGAGCTATTAGCTAATTTTCAAAGGTGCAAAAATCTAATTTAACCTACCTAAGTTGAATTCCCCTTGCTTGGGGTAATTCCTAATTTACTTAGTGATTGATGAGGATTCTTTTCCACTTCTTTTTGGACCCTTTTGACTATTTTTTTAAGGGCTTTTAACGCCCCATTCTTCTTTCTTTCCTCCTCACCATCCTCCTTCTTTTTTTTGGTTTCGTGATTTCTTCATCGTGACCGAATACGATCTACAACTCGATAGGAGGTAAATTCTTCTCCACCACTACTCATTTTAATTCTTTTTTAATTTTCTTTTGTCTTTTTTCCCTTCTCTCTTTGCTTTTCTTTTCTGGTTTATTCCTTTTTTTTCTTCTTCCTCTTTGGCTAACTACATAAATTCCACGATTGCCCATAAATGGCTCCTCTTTTAGTGAGGGGAAAGACCACTTGGCCATTTTAATCAACAAACCACGAGCTAGTCCATGGGATAACCCATTTTCACCACTCATTAGCCTTAATGGACCCGACGTGAGGTCCATTCATCACCGTGAGCCGTTTTTACGGCTCACACCAAGATTGGGCCCGTGACTTGCAGTCGCATTGCCAAATGAAGACTAATAGGACTAATCTACCTGCATCAAAACTGGCCCAAACATAGGTGACTCCACAACTGCGGGCGCACAAATCGTTGTTGGGACATGTACAATCCTTGCCATTATCCTCGTTCTAGAACCAACACCTCTGACTCTTATTGCCCTCTCATAATCAAATGGGATATGAATTTGCTTACTACGTGGGGATAGAGGCCTCTATACCACCTCTCTTCTACCTCCACTGCCTCCCGTTCTTCTTCCAACTCTCTCTTCAATTTTTCTTCCATTATCTCCTCCCTTGCTTCGCCTTGCCCCGCTCTGCCAATCTGCATTCCATGCCTTGACAACGTATCGACGTGCATATCCTCCACGGATAGGGGATGTCTTCAGTTGGAACAAAAGATGGAGAAACTTTGCGGCACTTGGAGGCAATTGGCTGCGCGAACGATATACATTCAATGGATGGATAAAGTGAAGTTGACTGTCATACCCCAAGTCCACAAGAGATTGAACCAAAAGATTAGGTGCATACCCAATCCTCACCAGGAGATCGGGGGTGCACCCCATCCGGGCTTGGTGATACGGTGCGCACCCAATCCGGGCTTGGTGGTCGGGTGTGCCCCAGATCTAAACTACAACAACGTAGACGCACCTGGTCCCGTCGGCGAGATCCGGGGCTCACCCGATCCTGTCAAAGAGATCAGGGACGCACTCAATCTCTATACACCAGAAATATAGTGTATTCAAATTGAGCCATTACAAGAGCAATAGACGTGGTGTCAAAAGCGACAGTCCAAAGGCTACAATATCCACATTCTAACTCTACACCTTGAAAGAATTAAAAAGCTAGTTCACCGATCTTCACAATCTACCGGAAACTAGTCTCGGTAAACTGGTCATGCAAAACCAGGTTCCAACTACAACCACATCCTATGAATCAAACAAAGAAGATACAAGAATCACAACAGTCTAATGCTAAGCAACTCACATAAGCAAAACAACCTTCCACGGGGATCGTCGGATCTCATCCACTCTAAGGGTAGAAACCTCGGAATACTCCGGACTCAAGCTTAGCCAGGATCTCTCCCGGAGTACGAAGAGGGGGAATATCACCCCTTCTCCCCACCAATCCAAACACTTCTCATTTAAGGGAGACTATCATAAATAGCCGTAGGCTTCCCGGATCCCATCCGGTAAACAACTCTTCCCAGTCTCACTGGTCAAGGATTTGGAGTAGATCTCGGATCTTACTCCACCTATTTAACTTGGATATCCTACACCCTCCGGAAGCCTCTACTCACACTCAATCACATAACATTCAACAAGCCACAACTTTGCACATCCTAGCAAAGACTCACTAGGAGGACTCAACCCTCTCCCTCTCTACTCACACAAGGTCAACAAAAACTCTAGACACAAGCAATGAAGGCAAGACACAAGCAAAGGAACAAAGAGAAGAGCACTTAAGATCAAGGGTAGCCTAGTCACCGACGGATTAACGGTAGACCGGTAAATCGGAAGACTCCCGGTCCGAGATCGATAAACCATTCCCTAATAAAAGTAAGTAGCCGGAGAAATCACTCAAGTGGTAGTGATTGGGTGCGCAATGAGGCCCCATCGACATCAATACTCTCACCCTAGTGTTTAAATCTAGCAACTTTAACAACATCCCATCAACCGATAGGATAAATCAACAATAACACATAACTTTTAACAAAGGCTCAACAAGAAGATCCATCTAGAGGAGTGGAGTTATCTCCCGGTAGATCCATCGAAGGATTAACCACAAGATTGAGTTTAAAAACTAAACCACCTTCCTCAAACTATTTTCCTTTCGCAATCCCCTTCCACTTGTTTGGGTCAATCTTGGAAAGTGTTCGTGTTACCGGTGAAGTCATGTTGTCCGGGATGGACTTACTCTGGGATGTGCCTTGTATTTACATCAATTACCTATCACAAACTCCGGTCCGGCCCAGAAAACACACAAGTATATTGGGCAACCGGTGTACTTTCTCCGGAACACTTTACTAGATTAACCTGGATGTATAACACGTATCTAGTAACACTAGAAACTCCAGGGTAGTGTTATACACGTATCTAGTAACACTACTAAGTATAACACGTATCTAGTAACACGACAAACAAAACAACATCACAATTGACAACTTCGAAGAGTTGACTTGGGAAATAAGAAGTCGGAAGGGGGTTTCCCGATTGATCGGGAAGACCGGGAAAAGATAGAAAATTTAAACAAGGCTTGGAGATGAGGGGAGAATGGAGAAAATATTAAAGAGGACTTTGCCTACAAGGCCGGGACAACGGAAAACAAATGATGGGATACTAAGGTAGACTCGCAAGTACAAAAAACGAAGCCCTAGGACATACAAGGTCTAGATAGAGTCTACCGGTAGACTTTTCTCTAGACTGGAGAGGATGTATCCGGAGGTCACTCCGGTTGAAAAAGAGAGAAGAGACTTAACAAATAAGAAAGTTTGCACAAACAAGAAAAACCCAATATTTGGCATGAATCACATTTTCTACAACTTCTTGCCACCTCCTTGTTGCACCCGCAACCTCCTTCAAATTGTGGTCTTGTCTCTTGAATCTTCTCGCCACAGCCGTGAACCTCTGTCGTGCCACGGATTTAAAAAATATATTTGATTAGGTAGTTGAGGCAGGTAAAATTAATCAAAAGGATTAAGTTTAGGATTATTCTAAACTAGGATTAGCCTTTAGGAGAAATTAAGGTAGGAAGTATAAAGGGGGACCGTAAAATCCTTACGAGGGATAAAAGTGGGCCGAGACCAAGCCTCGACTCGATCTTCAAAATTGACCCCTCACCTGAGGAATAACCGGATTGCCGCAACCGGAGGCAACCCGGCTAAACCTAAAGCCAAGACAGAATCCAGGGACCCACCCGACTAGCCAAGGAAGGACCAGCCGTGGAGGAGTGCACAACCACGAGGGCGGAACTAGCAGCCACTAGGGCGGGACGCAACAGCCTCCAGGGTCGAACCAACAGCCTCTAGGACTGAACCAGAATCACCGAAGCCACAAGGGCGGACGCAACAGCCTTCAGGGCGGAACCAAGACAGCACAGCCAAAGGGCGGGAAGGACGGACCTCAAAGCAGCACCTGTACCTACGGAGGAGCGAGCAGGATGGAACCAGGATCACCGATACCGGAAGGCGGAAGGGCGGACCTCAACGAAGCACCAGCTGTGGAGGAGTGCACCACCACGAAGGGCGGAACTAGCAGCCTCCAAGGCGGAACCAGGATCACCGAAGCCACGAGGGCGGAACCAGCAGCCTCTAGGCCGGAACCAGGATCACCGAAACCATGAGGGCGGACCTCCAGCAAGCTCCTGTACCTGCAGAGGAGTGAGAAGGACAACACCAGGGTCACCGAAGCCACGAGGGCGGACGCAACAGCCTCTAGTGCGGAACCAACAACCTCCAAAGGCGGAAGGGCGGACTTTGAGGAAGCACCCGTATATGAGGAGTACACAACCACGAGGGCGGAACCAGCAGCCTCCAGGCGGACGCCACAACCTCCAGGACGGAACCAACAGCCTCCAAGGGTGGAAGAGCGGACCTCGAGCAAGCACCTGTACCTTCGGAGAAGTGAGCAGGACAAAACCAGGATCACAAAGCCACGAGGACGGACCCAGCAGCCTCTAGGGCGGAACCAGGATCACCGAAGCCACGAGGGCGGAACGAGCAGCCTCCAGGGCCGAACTAGGGGCAGTACGACAACCAGGGCGGAGAAGAACGAAATCCAAGAAGGCGACTACACAAGCAAGGGAGCAAGGAGCTGCAAGGCGGAGCTGAGGAGGAAGGCTGTCCAAGAGGAACGATGGCGGCCGGACCCTCCTCACACATGACCATTTGCCCGGCCATCGCCAAGGATCCTCTTGAGCTCACAGAGCTCAAGCAGGCACTCCTTCGCATGGGTTGCCTCTCCCTCCTTGAGTTTTGTTGGAGCTTTTGTGTTGATTCTACCATAGAGGAGATGCGGAGAAATCCACTACCGCAACCGGAGGGAGAGAACATCAAGGCTTGTCCAGATAGGTGGACCATGGGGAGGTGGCAGGAGGTTTATGGATTCCCACGACAAGGAGGAGGATGGACAAGTTTGAAGAAGGAGGAGTACGCCAAAGGATGCTTCAGCACCAAGGACGCCAAGAACGGCTATTCTTTGCAGGGCTGCTCTGACCCCGGGCCAAGCGAGTCTTTGCATTCCTCGTGCCCATCCTACACCCCGAGAAGCCTTTTCGAATCACTGTCACCCTTGCTAACACCGTGTATGGCTCTTTTCTGGGTGAGAGAATGGTGAACTGGGCCATTATTATCAGAGAGGTGGTGCTCAGGTTGGTGAAGGGCATCAACAATGCCAAACGCTCACCCATCTGCCCCTTCTTGATCTATCTCTACCACCACTTCAAGGAGACCACTCCCAAAGAGGACATCGCATATGGGACCCAGCTCATGTTGAAGAAGTTTGAAGGGACAGAGTCGGAGCTCGAGCCAGGGTCTGAAGAGGGGAGCAGTGCATCGCAGTCGGAGGAGGAGGTGTTACGACCGCCCAAGCGCCAGAGGCAGAGGCAGGGAGGAGCTCCTACCACCAGGACCCGTGCAGCCATCCGTGCTGCAGCCACTGGACCGGCACAACTCGGAGGTTAGACTTACCCGGCCTCTGAATTGATAGAGGCCCTTCGAGTGTATGAAGATGACATGGATAGGACTTTGGGACACGTGAGCGGTTTGGTGGGCAATCCTCCATGTGAGGGATTGATTGTTGCGGTCAAGGAGAGAAATGAAGGGGCTGGTGACCTCCGCATCCTGGAGCAGAGGGTCCACCGGCTCACCTTGGACGTGATGAAGATGAAAAGTCGGGTGTTGGAGGCAGAGGGGACTTGTAGGGAGGCTCTCCTACAAGCCAATGCCTCGGCGGCAGCGTTATAGCAGGTGGAGGACGCGTTACACTTCCCAGTGGATGCGGTTGCCAAGGCCAAGATGTTTAATGCCAAGTTGGAGAGAGATGGCCATATCTCCAGCAAACGGGTGATTTGTTTTATGGTGGAGTAGACCGTTAAGTTGGAGGAGGCTTATGCTAACATGAGGGTCTTGGTGGGCAACCTCACCCACATCCTCTCCAAGGTTGAGGAGGATCTTGACAGTTCGGGCAAGGATGCAGATTCGGGGTCAGATACGGACTCGAGTGGGCAAGGTTTGGGTGGCCAAGACAGGTCAAAGGAGGTGGTTGATCTTGATAGCCTAGATCTTCCACCACGAGCTCCAGTGATGGGAGTGTAAGGTTTAGAACTTGGGTCGACTTACAAAACACCCAGGCTACACCCACCGTTAGGTTTGTTCGAGGGGATGAGCTGGCGTCTAGACTTAGGTAGTTATCTCTAATTCCACTAATAAATGTGTCAATTATTGTTGGCTTTAAGGTTTTGAAGGTAAAAGTGTATCTATAACCTACACTCTTAAGGATTTTTACTTATTACTCTTATTCCCACAAGCATGTGCAAGTATGACGTGAGCCTTGCTCATTGTCATTATTCTGTGAAGTGCCCATCGACTTCTAACCTATACCCTCATGGGTAAATGGATGCTATCCATTTAGTACTCATTGCCAATTCCTTAATTAATTCAAGTTAATAAACCACAATCTAACCTCTAGCAATGAGCTCCAAGCTTCCTTATGTCTTCACTTTATACTTCTCGTCATCATACCTTTAAACCACAAGTTAAAGCACAAACAACACACAAGGAATAATTAACACTATTCTTAAAGGTTCAAAGTATTGAGTCTAGTTCTTGTCTCAATTAACTAGTTGCACTATTATCTCTTTTAACTAGACTTCCTATACTTTGAATATTTCTTTATGTCAAACTTTTATTCTTTTGATAATTCTAACTTATTTACTACACTATTATCCTTCGTATACTATTACACTTTCTAAGGATATTCTTGTAATATAAGTCTTGATCAATTCTACTTCTTAGCTAGTCTTAAAGATTAACTTTAAACACTACTAGACTTTTGATCTAAAATTTATAGTTGAACTACTAGACTCCCAAGTCAATGTAATTTCCACATTATGTGCTCAACTCAACCATGTGTTGACCAAACATTAATAATCAAAATTATTAAGTTTCAAATTAATATTGCATTCAATATTGAAACTTCAATTCTCATGAATTCCAATTCCAATGATTCTGAATCACAAACTTCAAACAAACATTAGTACATCACATACATAATGCATTCTATCAAAATTAATTATAAGCAATTTAAAATTAATTTTATTCTCAATTGCAATTAATTTTACTTCATTTCTATGCATCAATGATTCAATTGTCTTGCATATTTTTTGTTTATATATTTATTTTATTTTATTTTTATATTTTTTACAATTTGTTCACAAATTGGTACTGTAGATATTCAATTTCTACTCTAACCAATTTCACTTCCAAAATTCACAACTTTAATTTATTTATTATAAATTCTTTTCTAGTGAATTTTGTAATCTCATTACAATTCTTCTTCACATTTAACTTCCACAATTCATAATTTTGAATTTAATTCTTTTCTTAATGTGTCTTATTACACATGATCAAATTTCACACAACAATCGCAATTATGTAGCTAGCGACTCGTAGACTTACACATAATTCAATAAATAAATATATTTCAAACAAATTTCTTACAAATCACATGTAAGAATTCTTACTAGCTTCAATCCAAGCTAGGACTCACATAATTTTCTTCAAATGTGGTGTGATCATCATCACTTTCTATTCACTTATACTATCTAATTATGAAAAGGTACCACTTTTCCTAATGACTTTTCCTATCACCTCTTTGGTTTAATTTCAAAACCTTTTCATATCATTAGGAGTTATGTCCTTTCTTCGTACCCTTCTAATTCTATTTTCTATTTACTTTAGTAATTTCTATTTATTTTTAATTTTACTTCTACTTTTACTTTTACTTTATTCTTTTGAAGTTGTTTCTATAGCTTTTGGGCTCTAATTTTTTGAAATTTAACAACTTTATCATTTTGGATCTACATAGCCCTCTTCTTTAAATTGGAGACGCCCTCGTCGACTTCAAAAACCTTTGTTTTTGAATCTTTGACTTCTTCACTTCGTCTTCTTTTTTATCGTTTCCTTTCTCTTAGTCTCCATAAGCTCCATATAGCATTTCTTCTTTTTATCTTCTTTAAAAATTGTTGATTGTCTTTATTTGCTTTTCATGCTTTAACCTTCTTTTTTTTTTTTTTTTTTTTTTTTTTTTTTTTCAATTTCTCTTTAAGTCTCTATCAATCAACTTTTATTTTCTCATTTTTCCATTTCTTCTTTAATACTTTAGACTTCTCCAAAGTTTCTAGACTTCCATTCATCATGTATCACTTAAACATGTTCTTCATATTTTATTTTTCCTTTTATTTTTATTTTTTATTTAAGTTTGGAAAATTAGCACTCATTAGTCCTTACATCACTAGATTAGTATGTTAGTAGTGTTT
The DNA here is from genome assembly GCA_963971425.1 of Bryoerythrophyllum caledonicum. NCBI lineage: Eukaryota > Viridiplantae > Streptophyta > Bryopsida > Pottiales > Pottiaceae > Bryoerythrophyllum > Bryoerythrophyllum caledonicum. Next base: position 968,929 of record OZ020518.1, on the reverse strand, counting down.
GTCCTCACCACTAATTACTAATTTTATGTCACTAATTTCCTTTTCACATTTATCTATTTCTTCTAGTTTATGTGAGCTATCCTATCATACAATTTATGTAGTGTGTGTATTACTTCACCACTAATTGTATTATCTACATTACTCACATATTAACCTCTTTTCTTTCTTATTTTTTCCATTTCTCAATATTATCATGTTCTCTCTTATTTTTTCCTTTTCATGACAATCTTCTCATTAAATTTATCATGTTCTTTCTTATTTTTCTCTTACTTGATGATAATTGCTCTTTAATTTTATCATGTTCTCTCTTAAAACTAATCATTCTCATTCTCACACCTTATCATGTTACTACTCAAGTTTTTATTTTTCTCTCTTATTTTTCCCTTTCAACTATTTTTCTCTAAATAATTTTTTTAAAAAAAAATTTAATTCTTAAAAAAAATTTAACCAACAAGTAAAATTGATTGGGAGTGGTGACTTTTTTCTTTTTCTTTTTCTAAACTTTTAGCAACTTCTATAATTTTTTTTCATAGAATGGAATAAGAATTACAATAATACTTTTAAGAGCATACTAAATGGTTGCATTTTGCTGAGCATATTCTTGAGCATCATTATAGAATATTCAGAGAATCTTTCAAGAAATCATCATGCATATGTTTGAAACAGGCGTGGTAATTCCAGGGCCTATTACTGAAAATCGTGTAGAGTTTCCTTTGCGAGCAGGACATACTTGATCATGCATGTCCCCCAAATCACTTTATTCTTAATTTATTCGACCATTAATCAGGGCCCACTTGCATGTAGCTCTACGGCAGTTGTTCATTCGCATTGTGCTTCATATAGAACAACTCGTCTTTTGATCTTTTACTCAATTTGGATCACTGGTGGTCCCAGAATAATTAGAACTGTGAGTCACTCATGATTGAGCCACTCGGACTTAAGTTACTCACGATAGGCATCCAAATTTCTATGCCTCCATATTCAGTACTCAACAAAGCTTACAGAAGCACCTTGGTTACCACCTAACCACTGTTGCTCTTATCAACAACTTGAAAGCCATGCACGTCAATATAGACAGCCTCTCTGTCTTTCAACGCCGTAGGATCCATAATCTTAGATCTTATAGTTGTGTATTAATTTTGGAAAAAGTATTATGATCCATAAGTTGCATGATCTTAGTAGATTTGAAAGCTTGCGTATCACTTTAGTTGAGCGCTTCAAGTAAATAAAAATTCTTAGCAATATCCTTGTGTATGTTGCTACAAGAGCATGCACAGAGTTGATCTACCTCATCGCTCGTTGATACCAGGGGTCAGTTTCTACCAAAATATCCTTAACATCATATTCCTTTGAAGCCAAGCATCATCATCTGTCTATTTCTCATAACTCTTATCACTCGAACGTTCCTTATGTTAATCTGTGTCTTCACACGGTTATAGAGTAGTTGCGCGGTCATCCTCGCAGTCAGCCAACGATATATCCCATATCGATTGGCGAGGTTAGAGATACGCAGTATATAGTGGCTGAGTGCGGTGCTTACCTTCAGTGATAAGCCTGGATGGCCTGGTCTTCTCAAGCCGCAGTTGATACTGCCGTGGCAGCCTTCGGGCGCTAGTGCCGGGTATACAATGACCTTGAGAGACCTGCCCCATTCCGCTTGGTGTAGTTTAGACACAGGATAGACACAGGTAGGTGAAGTTGGAGCACAAATTTATTTATTTATTTATTTATTTTTTCATTCGTTTTTTAATCCACATAACATGGTCGCTTCATACATTTTGCTTCATGCACCTTGTTAGTATCAATTAGAAGTCCTTGTTAACTTCGCGTTCTTCAAACTATCAACATTGGAAATATCACTGCACAACCAAAGCTCATTAGTTCAGAATTTATCATGGATCCGTGAGCAACAAGTATGAACTTCGTAGTATCATCTCTATCTCCAGAATTCAATTAAGTTTTATCTTCTTGACTCCGTCACTTTTCCTTCACGGCGTGAGTTCATAGGCGATGTCTGTACAGATTATGTCTGTCTGTATTGACGTTATTTTGCTATTCACAATACTCTGGAGTTACACGATCCATTTACAGATTATAAATCAAATTTTTTCATCTTCAGCTTGGTATGAATAACCTCATGGGCATGAGTCTTGAAGTCGTCTCACAAACGTAAATTAACATCAATTTGTGAACAACCTGCACACTTGGTGCCTCTTTAATTTTGCTCATTCTTTACTGCATGCATCATGGCTCCAACTTTGAATTTCAATCAACGTAACTCATATTCATAATATAGAGTGGCTCTTAAAATTTCAAGTTCAAGTCATCGTCTGCCACTGTATGAGCATAAAATAAAAACTGCAATGTCTGAGATTCGAGTATGATAAAAATCGACTCAGGCTCTAACACGGCCAAACTATCATAACAAGTGAACAGTTAATAGCCTCTGGCATATCTAAGTTCACATCACACGTTGAATGATCCCCTGCTCCTCGTCCAATCTTCGTATTTTTTCCATAATCCTCAACTCCAGGATAGACTTCGGCACTTCTCTCAAACCTGCACAGTTTCTCAAAGTCTGCGGCGCGTGTCAATCTTCGGTTTCTTGTGCTTGTATTCATCAGCTAACTCCAAATCTTGGAGGTAGCTCTGCATCTCTATCCCATCCAAGTTGCGTCGCACGTCATCATCCGTTATGAGATAAGTCGCATGTGACTTCTGGTATGCCAACCAAGTAGTAATCTGATGCTGTCTCTTTGGAGAAAACTCCAATGAAAAGATGGAGCTCAGTCCAATGAGAAATTGCGTAAGAGCCATGGTTTCAAGTATGCGCAGCCAACGCGGGGGCTTCTGCCGAAGCTTGATCCAAATATGGAACTCTGGCTTTGCCTCATCATACTTGTTCACATTCACCGTCACCTTGTATTGCGTACATACATAGGCAAGAAAATTGCAGAACACAACTGCTCGGAAACAAATAGGGTCTCTGTGATACCTGCGTGCTTCAAAATAAGCGCGATAAGAGATTGCACACTCGTGCGGTGTGGCAAAGGTTCCTGGCACCAAGGGCCAGTTGTATGGAACCGAATCCAAGCGCGCCCACGGCGCCCACTTGTATCTCCTTGGTCCATGAAGAGGGCACAGGTGAGGATTTGTAGCCACTGCTACAGGGACTGCGTGAGTCCAACTGATCGAAGCTCGGGGATACATCTGATCCCATGGCTTCCAAGCCTTCACTGAAAGTCCCACGTCCTCCAGTATCCACTCGAGCGCAGGCCAGGTGGGGAAAGGTTTCTCCTCATCGGCATCAAACATGATGTCGTAGTTACCGAGGTATCTCTGTTTCATAATCGACCCTCCCACTGGCGCTGCTGCACCTACCCAACCGGGTGACTGGTAATCCAAAGGAGGAGCACTCAACATCACCTAAGTCTTGAAATCATATGTGTCCATGACGTGAGTCCTTGCTCCCTCCAGTGCTCGCAACAAGCGCTGCTTGGCTCGTTGTTGGCCGTAGACATAGTGACCCATGGTCATCTCTCCTTGCTCGCCAATCTCTTCCCTCACTCAGGCATGCATCAAAGTATTTGATAGCAGCTGCTCGCTATCCAGTTTGTGGAGAAGATTCTCCAATGTCCTCTGCCATCCTGGAATAGCCTCAAAATTCTCAGGAGTGACGAGGGGTCTAAAATCTGGAATCCTCACAAGTCGGTATGGTTCCACAGGCTGCTCCGCCTTTCTCTTGTTACTGATTTGAGCCTCTAAGGTCATGTAGTAAAGGAGCACTCTGGTGCCTAAGTCACCAATCCACAGATTACACTGATTTGGATTCTCCAGATCAAGGTCAGCTCTTGCTAACATCTCACACATGAGATTTTGCATGTTAGCAAATGGCTCTGCGCCTCTCCATAGACGCTCAAACTCGTAGTTACTCAACTTAACTCCAAGTGCTAAGTCGGTAAGATGCAAGAATGTACTCTTCTGCACTTCATAGGCCTTGAACAAGGAAAAGGAATAAGGTGCCTCCAATTCCTGTTCCCATAGAGCAGTCTGTAGCTTCAACCTCGAAGCTTGCTCAGTGGTGAACTGCTGGATCAGCTGAGTGTTCGCCGCTGTCAAAGTCTGAACACTGCGCTCAAGCGTGGTTACTGTCACAGGATCTGTTTGTACCACCAGCTGAGCTCTCTGACCGTCTAATCTCAACTCATGCAAATCTTTTGCATGTGTGCGCACTAACGCATCTTTTTCTCGGGTGAGCTTCTCACCGTTTTCTCTCTAATACTTGTGCATTACGGTGATGTTCTTCACCTTCTGATTAGCTTGATGGACCTCCCTCATAAGGCGGCCCACCTCCAACTGAGTTTGCTCATAGTGGGCTGCTTGACCCGCAAACTCCTCCCATTTTTTCTTCCACTGAGTGGCGTTGGCTGCTGCCTCTGCCACCTTCTCCAACATCTCCGTGCGTTCTCTTGTCATCCGACTCTCCACCGCGGCCTTGAGAGATAACGCCTGCTCGTGCATTACCACTTGGTTCTTCAAAGCTTCGATCCCCTTCTGCAAACTCTCCACCTTAGTTGTCTGCTCCGAAGTCTTCACAGTGGAGGCCGTGTTAAACTCCATCGCCTTCTTCCCGGACTCCTCTAATCTCCCCAGTCGCGCCATTAGGTCACCAAGACTCGGCTTCTCCTTTCCTGTCGGGACAACGCTAGAGGCTCTGGCTGAACCTGACGATGTCTTGGTCTGAGGCGACGCTTCGGGCAGCATCGGTTCTTCAAAGGGCTGCTCATCTTCCTTGATTGGTAGCACTATGTACTCCGGGGTCCTCTCTCGATCGACAGTCATCAATGCCCATAGATGGGGCTCAGGTGTCGAACGTCGTGACGTTTTGGGCAATGTCGGAGTCTCCTCGAGCTCGCATTCTTCCTGATCCTCCACATAGACTCGCGTCCTTCTTCGCGTTGGCATCTCCGGCATCTTCGATGGACCTCCCTCCGTAAGAGCTGGGCAGAACTCAGAGAGATATGTCGCACAATGAAAGAACAACCTATTCCTCGTGTTCTTCCTTGATATCTCCAGCTTGATCTAATTGAACACAATCTTCAGCCAGTTGAGTCGTTCGCCATGCCAGCTCCGATATGCAGCTGCCAAACCTGGAGCGGTGATAATATTTTTCCCCTCCGGAGCCATCAACAGTCGCTGGTTCACATATCTCAGCCAATCAATCCAATGATCCTTGGCGCGGTTGATGATGTACCCTACTGCCACTGCTGCTCCCTTCGGGTTTTCAAAAACTTGCATAAGATCAGCTTTACCTAGGTGCTATATGCTGATCAAAGTGGAGCCTCAATCAGGTAGTCCTGGAAAGTGAGGAGCGATTGCCTCCAGATTGAAGTGCACCATCTTGTTCTCCATCTTGAACTCATCCTGCGATCCCTTCTTTGAAGCTCTCCAATATGCCAGTGTTCGCTCAGGATCCGCCATAGGCCACTTCTTGCAGATGAACTCCCACAATCCAGCTTCTTCCAACTTCACCTAATTGGGATCAACCACCTCTTCTGGTATGACCATGAGCGGTGAAGGTGCTACCGACCGCTCAGATGCTAGTTTGTTCACCATTTCTGCTCTTCGTCTTGTCATCAAAAATGGTGCACACATCTCATTAATTTGATCATTTGTCAAAATACCATTACTGAGAATCATTTTTCTCAAAAACTTCTTCTTGCTTCTCACAAACTTCTTCTGGCTTCTCTCTCACAGCTCTCGGCAAGGTTTGTTTATTTTAAAAAAAAATTCCATGTCTTCATGTAAAGACTCAAGTCTACAGCTATGGACAATTCCTGATCTCCATTACATGACATATGTTTATGAGTTCTTGTTTATTCATGAACTTCATTCTCCAACACTCAAACTTCCTGCTTCAGAGTTTAGTCTTTTACTCTTTCTCTCTCGGCGAGTTCTTTTTTACTTGTAGAGATGACGCAGATGATGCTTGACTACTACAACCGATGCTAGTCGTCCACTCGATCATGCAAATGAGCACATGGGCACTAATCTCTGTATGCACAATACGCACATATGTTCAGTGATCACAAACAATAATCCACTCATCTTTTCCATGCATACTGACTGCTTATAATCCAGTGTCGTTCACTTTCAAGATTAGGGTTTGAAGTTAACAAAGTCTCGAACCATACACAAGCTTCCAGATTATGCTCTCTATCTTTCTTGACAGCCTCTCTATGGTCTCTGTATGCACAACCACACACATATCTTAGTGATCACAACAATACCGAGCCCATTTTCTCCATGCATACCGAACGACTTCATTCCAGTGTCGTCTACTTTCCACGTCAGGATTTTGTCATCTTTACAAATTTGGACCTCATGCAAGTTTCATAAGCCTATTTCCAACTTACTCACCAAGCATCGCAACCAAGTTTACGACATCATTTCTATCTTTGAAATTTGTGAGGTCGCAGATTGACGCAACAACAAACAGACTCACCAAGTCTAAAATAGCTGTCTTCGTTTAGCACTTTCTTTTTCTCACTAATCTTGCTTTATCAATACTCTGTGTCCTAAACAACTGCTCCTTCCGCTTACCACACAAAACTCAAGAAGTTCAATAAATAACTCACCTTGTTGAGCGTCACCATCTTTCGGTTCTTGCAGACTAACCGCTCCTTACAGATCGAGTCTCCACTTCTCACAGGTCGTTCGCAAGGTCATGCACATAATTTGCTCCCAGTGAGTCCCTCAACTCATGACTGTTCGCCTTCACAGTTAGTGTGTGGTGAGATTGTCACATGGTTGTTCGGCTTCTTGCAGGATTTCCACTAGTAAACTAACTTCCCATCTTGTGGTGTAGTATCAATGGTTGGATTTCAGTTGTGTTGATTTAAGAGGTTGCTCTCTACACTCATCACTTTGAAGTACTCAATTTTTAATCTTTCCTTCATCATGTCCCTCGAGTCTATTCCTGTGATTAAACTTCCATAGAATGCTAGGATTTTACATGCATGGGACTATTGAGTACTCGTAAGTGATCTCACATCCTCATACTCGTATCATCAACAATGTACATTCTCATCACTTCTGATCTGACCCCCTGGTTCCACGTTCTCTTTTCATGAGAACTTGTACTACAGAGCAAGCCTCTTTTCAGCAGTCGATCATTCGAGTGTTTGTTTTTATTTTGTAATTTTTGTAAAAAATTTAATTTTAATTTTAATTTTAATTTTAATTTTAATTTTAATTTTAATTTTAATTTTAATTTTAATTTTTTAAATTGTTTTCATTATTAAAATTTTATTTATTTTTTCATTATTTTTGTTGTCTAGTTCAACCTAATTAAATTTTTCGTTTCCCAATTACTTTTTAATTCTTTTCCTTCCAAGCTTTAATCCTTTCATTTTTCTTTTCTCATAACTTAATTAAAAGCTTTTATGTGATTTTTTTTTTAAAAATTAAAAATTTTAGAAACATAAAATTGGTGAGCACCAAAAGGTTCTCTAGTGCCCTACTAATTATCAAATTAGTGTGGATTTTCCATTCTGGTCCCATATTAATCTTAGAGAATTATTTTTTATTTCCATTTTTATTTTTTCTAAAAATAATTTCTAAACAGAGAAAATCATGCCAAGTCCTTCTCTTTCAGTTACAGAATAATTCCTTTCTGGGGCACTCAACTGCCGACTTGCAAAGTAAATTGGTCTATCATAACCTTTAGAATTTTTCTGGCTTAAGACACTTCCAATTGCTACATTAGAAGCATCAACATACACTTCAAAAGGCTTTGACCAATCTGGAGGAATTAGAACAGATGCTTTACTAAGACGACGTTTTAACTTGTTAAAGGCCTTAGTACAATCATCTGTCCATACCCCGGGTAGTAAAGTTTGTTTTGTTAAAACATTCAAAGGTGCTGCTATAAAAGCAAACTTATATATAAATCTTCTATAATAGTCCGTTGCACTTAGAAATCCTTTTAGTCCAGTCAGATGTTCAAGTATGTCCATTTTGAGGATAATGTCAACTTTTTCTGGGTCAATTGATATTCCTTCACTTGAAACAACATGACCTAATAATTTACCACATACAGTGGCAAACTCAGACTTAGCAGCATTTATGGATATACCATACTCTCTACATCGATCAAAACATTCATTTAAATCTTTTGCATGATCTGCCTTAGAACCAAACACACAAAAATCATCTAAAAATATCTCCATGAATTTTCTAAGATATTTTGTGAAGGCTTGAGTCATAACGCTTTGGAATGTTGCCGGAGCATTGCATAATCCAAATGGCATGATATTATATGCAAAAGTCCCCTAGTCTGTGGTGAAAGTGGTCAATGGTTTATCTTCTGAGGCTATCTGAACTTGGTTATAACCCGAGAATCCATCCAGGAAAGAATAACATTCATGACCAGCTACACCATCCAAGATTGCATCAGAAAATGGTAAAGAAAAAAATCTTTCTTGGTTTCTTTGTTCAACTGTCTAAAATCCTGACAAATACGGATCTTACCATTCTTTTTAGGTACTATAACAATAAGTGACACCCACTCACTAAATGGCACGGGATAAATGAAATTACACTCAAATAATTTATCAATTTCCCTTTAACCATTAGAGAATACTTTGGGTTCATCCTATATTGCCTTTGCCTAACAGGTTTAGCATCCGCTTCTAGGATAATCCGATGTTGACAAACATTAGGAGGTATGCCTTTCAAGTCTTTGTAAGTCCAAGCAAAGGCATCCTTTTCCTTCTTAAAGAATTCCAACCACTCATCATATTCTTTAGGACTTAGTCCATCATAGAGCTTAATAGGCTTGGGATCTTCCTTAGTGCCTAAATTCATTTCCATAATATTTTTTACTAAAGGACGAACACTAGGTATTTTGTCACCTAGCAATTCATCAGATTCTGACACATAGGGAGGTTCCTTATCAGATTTGCCCTCAATAGTAATGTTAAAAATAGGAGAATTTTGCCATGCTTCAATAGCTGCATCCGAGTCATCGACTTGACTAGGAGCGACAAAATACTCTCCAGGACTTAAACTTTTAAACGTAGGCATATCCTGGACAACAGTAGTGTCTTCAAGTTCAGATTTTGATTTTGGATCAGTGGTCCATTCAGAACCATCATCCTAGGTCTCACCATGGTAGTTGGCAGGAAACATGGGAAGAATGATTTTACTTTTACCCTTCCCAATAGTCAAAGTCCCTTTACCCCAATCGTCCTTGGCTTTGGCTAATGACAACCAAGGTCTGCCAAGAAGGATCGGATACGTGGAAATGGACTCACTCACTTTAAAGACAATATAATCAATTTTATAATCAATTCCACCAATTATTGTATGTAATTGTATTAACTTTCCCAAAGGTTTGACTCTACTTTGATCAGCCATTCTTAAGATAATGGGAGTAGGAACTATGTTGGTTATACCCAATTCTTCCATAGTGTCAACATTCATCAAATTAACACTACTTCCACTATCTACTTGTACTCCATAAATCAAAGTTCCATCTATAATCACATCAACTGTAGGTGCTCCCGGATCGAAGGAAATATCATGGGCATTAACAACTTCAGGTTGAACTTTACTTGTCTCACTTTTTGTTTTTGCCTTAGAATTTTTAACATTACTCTCTTCAATTGTTTTAGCTCTCTTACGAATTAATGAGGATGTCAATTCATTTTTGCAAAATGGCGATAAAGCAAGTAATTGTCTCAAGGATATTTGAGGTTGTAACCTATCCAAATCCGTGAGTATATCATATGGATGCATCCCAACAGCTAACCTCATGATTCTATTGTGTTTTCTCTTTTTTAAGGACAAAGATGGTTCTTTTACTATCTTCTTTGAAGGCTTATGAAAAGTAGGTTGTTCCAATGGTTTCATTGAAGTATTTGGTTTTTCTATAACTACAGGCTTAAGGACCACTTTTTCTGGCAAATGAGGTGGTTTATATTTTTCTTGGGAATCACTACTTGTCATTTCCACTATTTGTGGTGATGGTTTAAGAACTTCTGGTCTTTTTAATATAGTTGGCATATTTCTATCAAGCACAGGATCAAGTTTCACTTTACTATACTCACTCTCTGAGCTACTAACAGGTTCTTTTTCAAGAGTTTTTTTGGCTTGTGATCTAGTGATAAAGACATCATGAGGTGTATCAATAGCCATATAGTTAACATTTCTAGAATTAGAAGACTATACTTCTTGAATTTGAACTTGTTTTCTGACATTAGGAAACTCAGTAATTATAGTTGTGCAAAAGGTAGAAACATGTCCGGTTTGCCCACATCTCCCACATAAGGAATTAAAACCTACTTGTTGTCGCTTATTTGTGCATTCCCTAGAATAATGACCTGGCTCTCCACACCAATAACATACTACTTCGTTGTTCCCATCCTGGTTAGGTCCTTTCCAAATTTGGTGTTGACTATAACCATTTATTTCCTCTCGGTTGATTATTATTATTCCCATGTTTGATAAAAGGTCGTTTGGATGTAATTCTATAAGGTTGTTTTTTGTTATTATCTTGAGAGGATTGTTCTTGCACTAAGGCTTTAACTTCCTTGATATTTTACAAGTAGTTATATCATGACCTTTTGTACCACAATATGCACATTTAAGTTTAGGAATTCCTCTTATGGGATATCTACACTCGATGGCTAAGTGTCCGTGACCCTTACAATTACTACACCAAATATTAGTTCGTTGGTTTGTAGGTTTAGGTCTCTTATTTCTACCTTCATTAACTTGTACTGACAATTCCTTAAATTGTTTTTGTAAGGCTTGTATCTCACTTTCCTCATGACTGGGAGAAGTAATGCAAGTTGTTGCTCTCTCGGATGAGGTGGTCCTTGTATAATTAATTGAGGTTGACTAGATATTGACCTAGGATAATAATTTCTTCCACTATTATCCATTCCATACTGTGTAGTTACAGGTAAAAGGTATGGGTCCTGATATGGGGTTCTTCTCGTCTGTAATAACATATTAGATTGCTGCATAGCAGCTTCCCAATTTCTAGCAGCTTCATATGCTGCAGTTAAATTTGCCGGGTTGGAAAGTTTAACTTGGTATATACACATAGGATCTAACAATCCTCTAGTGAAGGTATTAGTGATCCAGGCTTCTGGCATATTATGATCTCGCCATCTATTCAATAAGTTTCTTAGACGAGTATAATATCCAGCTATAGTTTCTGTGGGATACATTTAAAAACTTTGCAACTGATCTTGCAAAGTGTTATGGTAGGACTGGGGTCTAAACCTCGTTAAAAAAGACTCTTTTAACGCTTCCCAATCTACTGGTCTAGGATTTAAAGCTGCATACCACATTTGAGCTTCCCCTAGTAAATCAACAGGAAAACTGGTGATATACTTGTCAACAGCTCAATTATTAGCTGTTGCCACTACTTGGAATCGTTCCAAGTAGGAATCTGGGTCTTCCCCTGAATCTCCATAAAATATAGGAAAATGGGCAATGTTTAACATTCTGTGATGAGCCATAGCAAATGGATTTTCAAAATCCCCTTCAGGAGTAGATGGAGTTGATGGTGGAGTAGGAGGTGGAGATTCTTCAGAAGAAGATGAGGTAGAAAAAATCACAGGACGCGGTGGTAGTCTAGGAGATAGTGACCATCTAGGTGAATCTGATGAAGAAGAGTCACTTTGATCTTTGTCACTTGTACTATACTCACCAGCTTTACTACCCCGTGTCTTACTACTCTCATTATTAAAGACTCCTCCTTTTAAACTACTGGACCCTGCTTCTTCTCCATTTACACTTAATTGATCTATCACATTTTGCGCATAAAAATTCAATGTTGTTGGTTCAAGAGTACGTCTAAAAACATCCTCTATACTTTGACGGAAATTCTTCTCTTTTCTGTCTAACTGTAGGGAACTTTCAATACTTTCTGTTCTTATTTTTTGAATAAACTTTTCTAGGGAAATAAATGCTTCCTCGTTAGTAAAGTTAGAAATATCCTCTAATTTTTTTTAAATTTTAAGATCTAATTTTTGATAAAAGGATTCCGGATATGGAATTTTAAACTCTGTTGGGTGGAAAGGTCTATTGTCCTCTAGAACACTTTGAGTGGTGGATAGAGTTGCTACTGGAGTCTTGAAGGATTCTTCTTCCTCCGCAGGTTGGTTTATTAGACTACTATCCGACTTATATCCCCTCTCCCTAGTCTTTGAACTAGATTGGTCACTCCAGGTTTCTAGCCTTAATTTCTTTGGACTAGAGTTACCTGATCGTGAAATGTATTGTTGTCATTTTTTCCTTATCCTTACTCTAAAACTTTTTGAGGTAAGTCCCTTAGTTGTTAAATTGAACTTGAGTGAATGAGGAAGAGTTTGAACTTTTGTGTCTTGTTGAGTGAATTCTAAGTTTTTTGCTGGCAACTGAACTTCTGCAGGTATAGGTGAAGATGTGTTATTAAAGGTTGAATTTATTGCTAACAATATAGGTCTCTTCCTTTTTGCTATCCTTTTCTTGTAACGTTCGGCTCTTTCTAGCCGTTGTTCTTCAATTTTACCTTTATCCCTATCTGACATTGGTAGGTGCCATAAGAATTTGAAACACTTAACTCTCCCAGTTAATTGTTTCAAAAAATATTGAGTATATTAATTCAAACAAAGGTACCACGCTTCTTCCCTTAAGTTCATTCCCTCAACTTCCCATTCAATGTTTCTAGGATACTTATACATGGTTAATAAAGTTCCCATTTCATTCTCCCCCAACCATTCACTGGCTATACCTATTAAAAGATCTATCTCATTTTCAGCCATTTTCAAATATTCCCCGTCATAAGGACCTATCTTAAGGTACATACAAATTGTATTGATTAATCTTCTGATTAATTTTCCACCATTAATTGGGGTGCATAGAGGATCACTCTCTTGACTCATTTTATCATTGGAATATTTGTTTGGTTTTAAGAAACTGCAAAGAGTTTTAATTTGTGCAAAGGTAGAGAGCTTCCATAGATAGGTTTAGTTCATTTTCTTTATTTATAGGATAACCCAAATATGTCAACAATTCTCCTATCTCAAGTTCACTCAACCACTCCTTTGCTTGTTCAATTAATTTATCTATTTCAGTTTCTACTATTGCTGAATATTTCCTATCATGACTGATAAAAGTTTCATAGTAAACTATCCTTGCATACAAGAATTTAAGGGATTTATTTCTTTCACTTTTGGAATCTAGGCGTTCAATTTTCTCATTTGCTCCATTCAGGAAACAATAGTGACGCCAATCAGATAGTGTAAATTGTTCTGTCTGAAATTCTCGTGACAATGGTTCTATTATTAATTCTCTTGGGTAATTGAATTTTTGTAAGAAAGTATTGACAATTTTTTTTCTATTGACGGAATGTTGGTTGCTTTCTTTAATGCGTTCTATTTCTATCCCCAAAAGTCTAAATAATTTACCCTTATTGTATTGAATTTTAGAATAAATTATTAATAATCTTTTTAACCTTGTTCGTTGTTCCTTAAAAGTCTCAATTGAGGAACTCATTTCTTAAATACATAATAAATCAAAGGCTACACTAACGGGAACTTCTGAATCTTTAGATAAGAAGTCGGGAAAAAATACTTTGCTCTCAAAGTTTTGTTTACTATAAACAAAGATATAAATTTTCCTATTAAACTTATACCCGTTCCAAGCCCCAATACCTTTAGAAATTAATGGTTGTGTCTGGAGTTTTAATCTGCCATACTGGGCAAAAATGTAGTGTAGTTGATATTTTAAGTACAATGTCCTTTTCTTAACAATTACTTCATTGAAACCCTCGCCCTTACTCCACACTTTGTTTAAAATTAGTTGTTTAATTTCTAAGGGTAGTTGTTCAAATTTTTCTTGAAATGATTTATCAATTTTTAGGTGAGCCCCATAAAACTGGAACCCTTGTCCGTAATACGCACCTCTATAGACACGGTAAAGGGCGCTACTTAAATACGGACCACTAAAGAAGTCACTCAAAGCTTCTTTAGAAATCTCCCATGGGAACGACATACTTTCCCAGTATAGTCTCCCATGTACACTTCTACACTTGTTTCAACTTAATTCTTTAAAGTTGACGTTTAATGAATCACTCATTAAACCACTCAAATCTATTTTTTATTTTTTGATTGATAACTTCTTCGAAGAAATCATTACTATTGAAGACTAACTATATTTTTATACTTTTTTAAATTTATTTTTTCTATTCAAATAGAAACTACTTAAGGTTTGACGGTACCATCCCTAGCATGGTCGCCAAAATGTAAGGTTTGGAACTTGGGTCGACTTACAAAACACCCAGGCTACACCCACCGTTAGGTTCGTTCTAGGGGATGATCTGGCGTCTAGACTTAGGTAGTTATCTCTAATTCCATTAATAAATGTGTCAATTGTTGTTGGCTTTAAGGTTTTGAAGGTAAAAGTGTATCTATAACCTACACTCTTAAGGATTTTTACTTATTACTCTTATTCCCACAAGCATGTGCAAGTATGACGTGAGCCTTGCTCATTGTCATTATTCTGTGAAGTGCCCATCGACTTCTAATCTATACCCGCATGGGTAAATGGATGCTATCCATTTAGTACTCATTGCCAATTCCTTAATTAATTCAAGTTAATAAACCACAATCTAACCTCTAGAAATGAGCTCCAAGCTTCCTTATGTCTTCACTTTATACTTCTCGTCATCATACCTTTAAACCACAAGTTAAAGCACAAACAACACACAAGGAATAATTAACACTATTCTTAAAGGTTCAAAGTATTGAGTCTAGTTCTTGTCTCAATTAACTAGTTGCACTATTATCTCTTTTAACTAGACTTCCTATACTTTGAATATTTCTTTATGTCAAACTTTTATTCTTTTGATAATTCTAACTTATTTACTACACTATTATCCTTCGCATACTATTACACTTTCTAAGGATATTCTTGTAATATAAGTCTTGATCAATTCTACTTCTTAGCTAGTCTTAAAGATTAACTTTAAACACTACTAGACTTTTGATCTAAAATTTATAGTTGAACTACTAGACTCCCAAGTCAATGTAATTTCCACATTATGTGCTCAACTCAACCATGTGTTGACCAAACATTAATAATCAAAATTATTAAGTTTCAAATTAATATTGCATTCAATATTGAAACTTCAATTCTCATGAATTCCAATTCCAATGATTCTGAATCACAAACTTCAAACAAACATTAGTACATCACATACATAATGCATTCTATCAAAATTAATTATAAGCAATTTAAAATTAATTTTATTCTCAATTGCAATTAATTTTACTTCATTTCTATGCATCAATGATTCAATTGTCTTGCATATATTTTGTTCATATATTTATTTTATTTTATTTTTATATTTTTTACAATTTGTTCACAAATTGGTACTGTAGATATTCAATTTCTACTCTAACCAATTTCACTTCCAAAATTCACAACTTTAATTTATTTATTATAAATTCTTTTCTAGTGAATTTTGTAATCTCATTACAATTCTTCTTCACATTTAACTTCCACAATTCATAATTTTGAATTTAATTTTTTTCTTAATGTGTCTTATTACACATGATCAAATTTCACACAACAATTGCAATTATGTAGCTAGCGACTCGTAGACTTACACATAATTCAATAAATAAATATATTTCAAACAAATTTCTTACAAATCACATGTAAGAATTCTTACTAGCTTCAATCCAAGCTAGGACTCACATAATTTTCTTCAAATGTGGTGTGATCATCATCACTTTCTATTCACTTATACTATCTAATTATGAAAAGGTACCACTTTTCCTAATGACTTTTCCTATCACCTCTTTGGTTTAATTTCAAAACCTTTTCATATCATTAGGAGTTATGTCCTTTCTTCGTACCCTTCTAATTCTATTTTCTATTTACTTTAGTAATTTCTATTTATTTTTAATTTTACTTCTACTTTTACTTTTACTTTATTCTTTTGAAGTTGTTTCTATAGCTTTTGAGCTCTAATTTTTTGAAATTTAACAACTTTATCATTTTGGCTCTACAGGGAGTCGCTGCATGCCCTTCCCCTTCGGAGATCACTACTCAGGTACAGAGCGGCTGAAAGGAGGGCACGGGTGTCACGAGGGAGCCTTCACCCACGGTTGCTCCCCGCACTCTTCCTCTTGGAGATTCTGTTCGCGACACACCAATCGTGGCACCTTTGCAGAGTGTATCTCGTCCGGGGAGGTCCACGAGTGAGAGCTCCTTACTTGCACCTTCCGGTATCGACGAAGGACAAGTCCGGATCCATCACTATGGAGAAGGTCTTCACTGCGACTCCAAGCCCGGTACCGGCCTTCCCGACTCGACCCGAGCTTCACCCAAGTACTACTTCCGCGTTACTCACTTCGGGTGGCCCGGAGGTCTCCTTGACTTCGAGGGAGACCCTCCCTCGTGCGTCCGTGTCCGAACCGGCTTCCTCATTGTCCGCAGATTTGCTATTTCCCTTGGCGACTCTTGCGAAGGCCGCGTCCAAGTCGACCTTGAGCCGGAGTGTGAAGAAGCGGAAGAAGAAGGAAGAGAAGAGAAGACTTGAGGAGTCGACCCGGCAGTAGGGTCAGTATCTTAGTTTGTAGGTCACTGTTCATTCGCGGACTAGGCCCTGGTTTGACTTTGGATTTTGACTTGGTTTGCTTTGGGAGTTGTGTTTAGATGCCTTTTGACTTGGCGCATTGAGTTGGTGGGATGACGGCTGCGCCGTCAAGGGTAGTTAATGCCACCATGTTTAGTTAGATGGCATCTCTTGCTTTGGACGTTAGTATGTGTTTGCTCCAGTATAAGTGGGGAGCCTCTTGACACCTCTCTTCACTGCTTATTGTGTGTATTTGCTTTTAGTTTTAATTCTAAACCTACGCTCTCAGAAAACCTTCCATGGTTGGAGAGCTCGGATTGCATACATGATTGTGAGTGCCATTTCAAGTAGTCTACTCCTCAAGTCTGTACTAACCGTCGAAGTCGTTGTTTCCTTGTTCCATCAAGTAGAGTTAGTCCGGGTGGATGGGAATAACAGGTGAGATTGTAAGTGTTTAGGGAAGGACAAGGGGGGAGTGACCAGTGAGGGAGGAGTCTCGGTGCGCCTTGTGTTACCTATTGGTGGCGGATGTAGCCGGTTGTGAGGGCGTAGTTAGATTCCTGCTACACTAACCTTTGGTCAGATGGTTGAGTCATAAGGAGCATTACCTTACCTTAGAAACATTACGTCTAGTTTCAGTCTTTTCCTTTGTGCGGATGTCTATTGGTGAGGACTGAACCAAAAACCATGTGTTAAGGACTGAATAGGACCTGGTTAGATCCCTTGTGCGGATGTCTATGCGGATATAACTAGGATCTACTCTAACAACTCGGGTTACCTTGAGAGAAGGAAGGAAAGCTAACTAACCTCCTTTGTGCGGATGTCTATTGGAGGTGAGGAAGGAAGGATGTTGCTCTCTGAAGGAAAGGAGTAGAGTCAATGGTCCCTTGTGCGGATGTCTATGCGGACCCTCTAGATAAAGCTCTTTTAGCCATTTCAAGGTAAAGGAAGGACTACTAATTCAGATGGTAGGTAGGTAAAACTACGTGGCCACCACGAGAATTACACAAGTCTTAGAGGCCAAGGGCCTAACCCCCCTTACGGAGGAAATACAGTGAAACCACAACCATCCCAAGTTAGAAGTAGGAGTCGACAGAGAAGGAGGAAGGAAGGATAGTCGTTACTTGAGTCAAACCCCAAACTCTCTACGAGTCCACGGAGCAATCGTCCGTGGTGATATACTCCCTCCGGGTACTTATGTCTCCGGATGTCCATAGTGTACATGGGTGTATAGTTGTTCCTCCACAAGGACTAAGGAGTTTCCGCCGTGGGTTTCTGCCGTGGGTTTCCGCCGTGGGTTTCCGCCGTGGGTTTCCGCCGTGGGTTTCCGCCGTGGGGTTCCGTCGTGGGTTTCCGCCGTGGGTTTCCGCCGTGAGTATCCGCCGTGGGTTTCCGCCCAAGGAGGAAAGCCCTTCCCTTACGGTAAAAGGGAGGGGTGGTTGTAGATATGACTAACTTGTATGATATAACCTTGTTTTTTGTTATGTCTATGTATCTATCGTGGTATGTTTAGCATTGTATAGCTTTAGGACTGTTGTTAGTCATTGTAGTTCTTGGTGATTCTCTGTGGGAACGAATACCTTAGGGTATCTTTGTGTTAAGATGTGAATACTTGCCAACACGTGCTAGGACAACCTCCTTGCACCACTTCACGCCTACAAATCTCTACCACCATTGTCAAAAAGCCTCCTCCACCACCAAACCCTAGGTTTGACGCTTCAAACCCTAGGTGCCACCAACTCTTCCAAAACTCTAGCTTCCGCGCACTTCCTTCACCACCTTCAACACTCTTAAAACCTTCTTGAAAAGCCTCCTTCAACCACCTTGAAATCTCCTTGAAAAGCCTCCTCCAACTTCTTTTTCCACTTCTTCTACCTCTTCTTCTTCTATCTCTTCTTCATCTACCTCTTTGTTGCTTCAAATCCCCAACTTCCAAGAAAAATCAAATCTCCTTGAAAAAAAGAGATGGTAGAGAGAAAAAGAGGGAAAGAGAGGGAAAAATTTGAGAGGGGGTAAAAAATTAGAGAGGAGTGATCTGGAGAGGGGATTGGAGAATTGGGAGGATTGGGAGAAGAAGTCGAGGGAGTGGTGGAGGGGAAAAGGGCTACCACTGCCCGCGTAATACCCAGGTACCTGGCCCATATCCGGGTTGATAGCCGGATATGGAATTTTTTAAATTATTTTAAATTATTTTATTTTATTTTATTTTTATTTTTATTTTCTTATATTTTTTTGTCTTTTTCCTTATATAAAATTAAGTACCCATTTTTCCAAATTGGGACTTAAACTTCTACAACAACAACATAAAAACCTAAACAACTACGACTAAAACTAACACTACTAAGTATACTATCTAGTTGGTGAAGACTTTGACTAGTTAGTTTAGTCTTAAGTGGTGATTTGGATGTTTGTTCCAGAGATCCTTCCCGGGCATTCTTTCTACATCTTTCCAAGCACAACTTTGGTACTTTTAAGGCCCAATTTTATCACCATTTTAACAATAATTATCTAGTTAAGCATTCATCAATTTTCACTAATTATTATACAACCTACTTCTACGTATTAATACTAACTACTTTTCTGGTTACATAAGACTAAAAATCACAATTTAACTAATTTTTTTGGTAGGGGCAACCAAGTGGGAGTTTCAGACTTCCACAAGTTGCCCAAAGTTACCGCAACCGAGAAGTTTTTCTTTGAGATTGCATAACTTTTTTTCCAAAGGTCCAATCAGAATAAAAGTTTTATATCCATGTACCTCTTGCCTTCTTGCATCTTTGTAAAAATTTCAAGAATGTAAATATAAATTGCAACCATGGAAACTTGCATGAGCTTTGCAAAAGCCCACCTCGGGACGTTTTTCATTTAAGGGTTAGATCATTCTACACCGCTCTTTGAAACATTTGGATTTCAAAGAAAGTCTCAAAAGTGGTTTAGCTCACTTGCTAGGGCGGTCTTCCACTTGCTCCCTGGAAGAAAGATAAAGGTATGCCTAACAATGATGGCCTTTGATTTGTACTCCTTGTATGTTCTCAAGACCCCCAGAGCACACTTTTTTTTGTGCCCTGCTGTTGACAGTGTTTGGGCTAAAGTGTTGTGTATGCAACAACTTGCAAGCATGGCGTCGCGTTAGATACTTGGTGAGAGGCTCTTTCAAAGATCTATAATCTCCCGGGTCGCCCTGGCTTGGCGGCTATTACAACCGGTCCTTCCTCTAGTACTCATGTCTTTATCATTCTTTGCAAAAGACCTTTGGAGGTTCTCTGATTCTGTCTCATTTGGCAGCTTTGGTGTCAGAAGTGTTCTTTTGATCTTGGAGATGAAAACTTTCATGAGGAGGTGGTGTTGTTCACAGCATGGCAACAAACCATCTAAGCCGGCATGGGTGTGTGGAAAGAGCTTACTCGTTACTCAAGCGAGAGGTTCAAATCTACCAAGCAACAAAAAAAATGTGATTTTCTTACTACAGTCAGACCTCAATAAGTGTTAGGGGTTGGGAGCATACTTTTAGTTAACACTTAGACACTAGTAACACTGTTGCAATTCGTAGAGTCTACAAATTGCATTCTTCCGGATAACACTTAGTTGTGGCTAAATGTACCCAGAGTATCCGCTCTAAACTCGTTCCCACAGAGACCTATTGTTTCTTTCTTAAATGATAAGTACAAACTACCAACTACCACACTAATATCTATCGGTTAGCTGATCTATTCATCCCTTGATCTACTCATCCGGATCCTTCCGGATTCCGGATGTTCCTTCCTTCAGCTTCCGGATCCTTCCGGATTCCGGAAAGCTTCAGACGGAGGTTCTTCCGGAGTTTTAAAACGAGTGGCCGGGTGCCACTGATCTTGTTTTGTGTAAGTGGCCAGATTCCCCATTGTCTTGTGACTTAAAGTGGCTAGACACCCACTGCCCCAAAACTTATAGTGGCTAGACACCCACTCTCCCTACTCCGCTAACCGGTAGTTGATTTGTTGCTGCCAGATTCGCACTCTCACATCATTCGGAAGGCCTTCCGGATGCTGTCACTCAGAAGTTAGTTCGGACTACAACAACATTCCGGTTGATGCTAAGTGGTTCTATTGGATGAGTGTTGCAGGTTTTCAAATAGACTTCCTTCTAGACATACACCTCAAGCGTTTTCCTCTATCGTAAGGGGAAATTCCGGTCGCAACCAAAATCCAAGTTCACACGGATTTCCCGTGCCCTAGGAGCTACCAGGCTCACTCCTGCAGTACACTCCCTCCCCCTCCTGGCTACTTTCGGTCCTTGTGGATTGTCAAACTCTACCTAACCTCTCCTACAGCTCTTCCGGGCGATCTCCCAAAGCAAGCCCCAACCGGCTGTTCTAAATACAACCTTGGCGACACTTCACACATAAGAACTCCATTCACCATACACCAACCACAATGGATCTTGTTCCCTCACAGCAAAAAGATACTCAATCACCATAAATTCAAGAAGAGAAAGTATACTAATAGAAAATACTCTTCATGAGAGAAAAACAAGACGAAGAGCCGACTAAGGCTCATCTATTAAGTACTAACTCCTGAAGCTGAAATCCTATCCAATCTGCTCGAAATCCGGAAAATCCTATCCTAAAAGTAAAAATGGTCTTATCCCTAGAAATCCGGAATTCAAAACTCAGATCCGGAATATCCGGATCTGAGATCCGGTTTTCTCGGATCTAACTACAACCTAGTTTAGGATTTCGCCTATGGTCTGATAGCCGGGTGCAACTCTGAGCCCCATCGTTAGTCGCTATCAAACTGAAAAGACTAAAAGACCATATCTAAGGTGTAACCTGATTCTTCTTCCTACTGCTTCGGCGCGTAGGGGTTACCTCTGCTGGTACTGCGCTGGCTTCCGGACGTGCCGGAACGGTAGCCGGTGGCTCTGTAACGGAGGCAGGCACCTGCTTTTTTGGTCCGGAAGGCGTTTCCAGATCTTCTGCTGTTGTTGTGACTGTTGGTGGAGCAGCTGTCCGAACTTGAAGATTCGGTAGGTTTCGGAAGCTTCCGCTGGGGCTGACGTCCATGGGCATTGCTGCAGAGCTTATAGGTAAAAGGACCGTCTTTAGTTGAGCCAGAGAAGGAGACTCCGACGGAATCCGGAAAGGCAACGGGGATATTTGCAAGGGGTCTCCCGGCATCTCCTACCACTTCTGCATTCTCTCGGTGCTCGGGAAGGGCACTCCATTCCAACTCATTGGAGAGTTGAAATCCGGAGTCCCTACGAGGTCGTTGAAGCCTTTGGTCGGGGTTTGAGGTGTACCGGCTGTAGGTCTAGATGGAGAGCCAACTGTAGGTCCGGACGGAGATCCAGCTGCCGGTCCGGATGGCCCTACAGCGGTTCCGGATGGACCTTCTGTGGCCGGTGCCTTAAGCACTACCTCCGGAACCGGAACCTCTGGAGCTGCAAGGATTAGATTCTTCACTAACTCCTACATCTTGCTTCTGGTGCTCTCCATCTTCCAGTTGTGGTCTAGGAGGAACCAGATGATCTGCCCCCTGTTGAGCTTCTCGTTCCTCTCTAAACTCTCCGTGAATAGAAGAACCCTGTTGGCCGTGTCTACCGGGAAATTCGGAGCTGCGCGAATCTCCATCAAGCTCTGAGTAGTTGCCCGGACCTTTGCTTCCGCCACAGCTCTCGCTTGCTAGGCCGCATCTCGTGCGGCCTCTGTCTACTCCGCTCGCTTTCAGAGCCGAATGTTGGTCTGGGTGAAGTTGGCGTTCTCCTGCTCCAGCTTTTGGATTGAGCCCTCCTTGGCCTTCAGCTGTGCAAGACGCAGAATGAGGTCGTTGGAGTTTTTCGTCCCCACTTCCTCCATGACAGCCAAGATCATGGTAGTCTTTGCCCGGATCTCCCCTTCCTGGATCCTGGTACGCCAGACTATATGCCGGCAGAGCTCCAAAACGTCCACTGAGATGTCGCCGATTATGTGTGGAACGAAGTCCGTTTCTGGTTGTGATCCGGCGGCAAACCGTTCGTATGATACTGGGTCGGATGGTGGCGCCTCGGCCAGGCTTTGAGTCTGCACTTCTGCCGGAGGCTGGCTGGGTCCGGCGGCTTCTGGAACCTTCTGAATCGACTGACTCTGCTTCCAAGATCTCCTGACGAAAAGAGGGGATGACGACTTCTCATACTCGGAGCCCTCTGAAACCTCCTGCTCCTTGTCCGTTTCCATCTCTTCGTATGACTGGATGCTGAGCAGGTTGTCGTACTCAGCCTGCTCCTCCGGACTCAACATCTTCTGCTTCGCGTACATGTGTGCTACGTAGGTTGAGAGGGGTGTTGGGATTTTCCGGGCTTTCGGGCCTCGGCAGGTTCTTGACCATGCGGTCTATCTGCTCATCCATTAAGGCTCCTCAGTCTACGGACAGCTTCCCTCTTATCGCTCCCAGTAGTAAGCTGGCTAACTTTGCCACTATCCGTTTAGGTTTCTCTGGGTGAAATATAGGGTTTAGGAATGCTACTACTAACCTCGCATCCGGATCGGTAAGGTTGCTGAGCACATACCCGTCCTTAGGATTTGCCTTCGACAGGAACTCCCCCTTCAAGATGTTGTCGTCGTGCTCCGCCACTTTGACTGTCCCAAGCCGAAGACCGTAGGCGTCGCTCCACATTGCCGTGGTCGAGACCTCCGGATGCACCCGAATGCGCCCCTTGTGCTGGCTCGGTGGCTTTCTATGGGAAGGCGTTCCCACTAATTTTTGGAACTTAATACCGAATCCGGAAGAAAATAAAGAAAAATTAAAAAAATTTGGTAGTTAGTTAGCCCTAGTAGCATAAATAGTTCTTAGAATAAAATAAGATTTTAGTGCTGAGCCGGAATCTTTAAAAGAGGTAGTTACAGCACTCTTCGCGGAAGTTGCAAAACTAGAGTACGGCGACAACCGGATCCGGAAATGCCATGATGACGCGTAACGGTTTCCGTACGGGTGCATCAGATATAAAACGCGACTGGCAGCCTTGCGCGCCATTCTATCAGGGTTTCCAGCAGTCTCGTTTTCCTTCCGCTCAGCGCATTTTCTTAGGGTTTCCGCATCCGGTCTTCGTGTGGTACTGTAGCGTAGAGGTAGCCTAGCACGAGGAACTTGGTGAGGTCAGAGCGTGCAGAATTTTTGGACATCATTGCGAGGCGCAAGTTCACAGAGAGGTGGGCACGGATGGCGGGCAAGAAGGGCAAGGCTCCAGCAGCCGGGGCCCTGCTGCTACAGAAGGTTACTCCAAAGATTCCAAAGCCGGACAAGACCTATCGGGTTTCAGAAAGCTTCCTCAAAATCATGGGATGTGCAGGTCTTTTAGGGACATCATGGGCTTTCCAGAGCGAAACCGTGATGACGGAGCTCATGGGAGAGCCACCAAGCCAATACGCGCAGCGCGTCCGGGCGCATCCGGAGGTCTGGACCACGGCGCTCTGGAGAGAGACTTACGAGCTCCAGGCAAGGACGATCAAGGTGGCGGAGCGCGACGACGCCATCTTGAAGGGCGGGTTCCACGCAAAGGCAAATCCTAAAGACGGGTACGTCCTCAGCGACCTCACCGATCCGAATGCCAGGTTAGTTATGGCATTCTTTAACCCCATTTTCCACCCCGAGAATCCTAAACGGATAGTGGCCAAGTTAGCGACCCTGATTCTGGGGTCGATGAGAGGGAAGTTGTCCGTCGATTGGGCAGCCATCATGGACGAACCGATCGGCAGGATGGTGAAGAACCTACCAAAATCCCGGAAAACCCCATCACCCCTTTCCACCTACATGGCCCATATGTACGCGAAGCAGAAGATGTTGAGTCCGGATGAGCAGGCCGAGTACGATAGCCTGCTCACCATCCAGTCATACGGAGGGATGGAGACAGATGAGGAGCCGGAAGAGTCGACAGACTCAGAGACGGAGAATTTGTCATCCCCCCTCATACTCCGAAGACCGAACCGGAAGCGGAGTCGTTTGGCTCAGAGGACTCCGGAAGCCTCGGGAGCATGTCGGCCTCTGTCAACAATCCCGGCTCAGAGCCCATCCGCGGCACCACCAACCGCACCGGAACCGGTAACAAAAGACAAACGATTCGCGACCGGATCAGAGCCGGGACCTACGTTTGCCCCAAACATCAGTGGCGACATTCCGGTGGACGTTCACGAGCTCTGCAGACATATTGTCTGGCGGACCAGGATCCAGGAAGGAGAGATCCGGGAAAGGCACGCCATGATCATGGCCGTCGTAGAGGCAGTGGGATTGGAGGATTCCGCTGACCTCATTCCACTACTGAGACGGATGAAAGCGAACCAGTTTTCAGTCACCAGGCTGGAGCAGGAGAACGACACCGTCACCCAGATCAACACCTGGCTCTGGGCACACGTGTGGCAGGCGGAGGCTGCACGGGATGCAGCACAACATGCGAGAGTGGTGGCGGAAGCGAAGGTCCGGGCGACCTCTCAGACCTTAACGGAGATCCGCACAACGCTGGATTTTCCGGTGGATACAGTCAACCGGGCTCTCCTTTACACCGAGAGTCTTGAAAGGAATGAGAAGCTCAATAGGGGACAGGTCATCCGGTTCCTCGTGGATCACAACCGGGAGATGGAGAGCACCTGGACAAAGATGCAGGAGCTGGCAAGGAATCTCACGGCGGTAGCCTCAACAGTCCCAGAAGCTCCACCTCCGCCCGCAGCACCTCCGGCCCCAGACACAGCAGGACCATCCGGAACCGCTGCAGGTCCATCCGGAACTAATACAGTCCCATCCGGATCTCCACCCGGACTAGCAGCGGCATCCCCACCCCAATCTACAGGTGGCTCTTCACCCAGGCCCGCATCCGGATCACCGAATATCCCTCCTGAAGGGTTCAACGATCTAGTGGGAACACCAGACTTCAACTCACCGATGAGCTGGAATAGTGTGACCTTCCCAAGTACGGGGAGTATGCGGGAATGGGAGAATATGCCGGGAAACCCATTGACGGTACCTCTTTTACCCTTCCGGATTCCCTCAGAGTCTCCCTCTCCAGTGCCACCAATGATGGGCCCTTTACCCGGAAGCTCTGCAACGACATCCATGGTGGTTAGCCCCAGTGGTAGCTTCCAGGACCTTCCGAGCCTCGAAGACCGGACAGACACACCATCAGCCCGGATCGCAACAGCAGAGGATCCAGATACACCTTCCGGACCAAGATTGCAGGTACCGACCTCTGTACCGGATCCACCAGCAACCATTCCGGCGCAAACAGAGACCGGCGCCGCACCAGCAGAGGTTACCCCTACGCGCCGTAGCAGTAGAAGGAGGGACCAGGTTACTCCGTAGATAGGGACCTTAGTGCTTAAGTGTGATAGCGATTAACGATGGGGCTCAGGGTTGCACCCGGCTATCGCTCAATAGACTACGGAAAACCCTAATTACGTTTTGATTTAGACCCGTGAAAATCGGATCTGTGATCCGGAATTTCCGGATCTGAGTTTTGAATTCCAGATTCCTAGGGATAAGATCCCTTTTCCTATTAGGATAGACTTTTCGGATTTTCAGCTAATAGGATAAGGTTTTAGGATTAGTTGTAGTGTTACTTAATACCTGAGTCTTAGCCGGCTCAGGGTCTTGTTCTTTTCTCTTTCACGAAGGGTATTTTCTGTTAGTGTATTTTCTCTTCTTGAAGTTATGGTGATGGAGTACAATTTCGTGAATGAAGGATAAGGCCCATTGTGGTTGATGTTTAGTGAACTAGTTCTGGGAGGTGAAGTGGTAAGCGGATTGCATCTAGTACAACCGGTTGGGACTTGCTTTGGGAGAGCGCTCGGAACAGCTGAAGGAGAGGTTAGGTAGAGTCTGACGATCCACAATGACCGGAAGGAGCCTGGAGGGGGAGGGAGGGTACTGTAGGTGGTGAGCCTGGTAGCTCCTAGGGCACGGAGAATCCGTGTGAACCCGGATTCCGGTTGCGGCCGGAATTTCCCCTTACGAGAGATGGAAAAGCCTGAGGTGTATGTCCAGAAGGAAATCTAAGAGTGAATCTACCATAGACGTCTCACAGAACCACTGAGTATTAACTGGAATGTCGTTGTAGTCCGAACGAGACTCTGAGTGACTGTATCCGGAAGGCCTTCCGGATAATGTGAGAGATTGGATCCGGAAGCAACAAACCAACTACCGGTTAGCACAAGTAGAAAGAGTGGGTGTCCAGCCACTATAAAGTCCAGGGCAGTGGGTGTCTAGCCACATTAAATCACAAGGCAATGGGAAATCCGACCACTTACACAAAATAGGATTAGTGGTACCCGGCCACTTGGTTAAAAACTCCGGAAGAAAACTCCGTCTGACACTATCCGGAATCTGGAAGGATCCGGATGAGTAGATCAAGGGATGAATAGGAACTCTAACTGGTAAATGATAGGAGGATAGTTATTACTTTACTTATCATTTCAAAAAGAAACAATAGGTCTCTGTGGGAACGAATTTAGAGCGGATATTCCGGATACATTTAGCTCCAATTAAGTGTTATCCGGAGGAATACTGACTCTACAAACTGCAGCACTTTCCCAAGAGTTCCGCCACCATGACTTCGCTCTGGAACGCCCATGGTGCTCCGAGGAGGCCTTCACACCCCAAGACCTCGAGGTAGCTCTCCAAAACCCTGTAGTCTTTCTCGGAGGTTGGCCACTCCAGCGCCACCTTTTGCAGTAGCAGGGTTCCACTTGCTGGAGCCTTGCTCTTCTTTCCCGCCATCCGGGCCCACCTCTTGGTGAATTTGCGCCTCGCAATGGTGATCAGAAACCCTGCACGCACTGACCTCACCAAGTCTCTTGTGTCTATCCTACCTCTGCACTACAGAATCGCAAGACGATACAACGCGGAGAAGGAGAAAACAAAGAGCACAGGAAATCCTCAAAGAATGGCGCCCAGGGCTGGCAATCGCGTTATATATCTGACGCGTTGTACGGATACTGTTACGTGTCATAATGGCGGTTCCGGATCCGGATGACGACGTACTCCAATTTTCGGACTTCCGGAAAAACGTTGTAACTGCCTCTTTTAGAGATTCCGGCTCAGCATTAAAACCTTATTCCTGCTATGAAGCTATTTATGCTACTGTAGCTAAATTAACTACCTAATTTTTTAAATTTTTCTTCCTTTCTTTCCGGATTTAGTGTTAAGGTCCCGAAGTGTGTGGGAACGCCTTCCCACAAACACATAACACTTATAGAGGGTGATGCTGATGATTTGTAACACTTATAAAAAATAACACTTAGAAGAATTAAAAAGACAAATACATAACATTTATAGAAAAAATGGATGAAATTACATAATATTGATTCATTATTCATCTAAGTCCGTCAAAAGAATGAATCAATAGTACTTTGGCGAGTTTTTGCTACACGCCAAGATTCTACTTCCTTTTCTAGTGCTGCAATATTTCTAATAGATAACATGGTGTCATTAGGTCTTTGCTCCGAAAACTTCTTCAAAGTTTGAAGAGCACTACCTACATCTTTAAAGCCTACAACTTCTTCTACTGTATCGTGAGGATTAGCTTCATCAGGATCACTATCTTCGTGTTCACTACCTTGTTGTTGAGATGGAAGCATTTCAATAATTTCTTTATCAGTGGGTTGATCAGGGTTATTCAAATCAAACTTGAGCTCATAATTTAAATACTCTTGAACATTCATGTTAGGGATCTCAGTCTCAGAGGATATCAAACTTAGTTGTTCCAATACAGCAGCAACCTCCTCTACCTCTTTCCTTTGCTGCTCTTGAAGGACTTCATTTTCTACAAGAACTGAAAGAATTCCCGTGTGTCTCCAACAATTTTGAATTGTTGTTGGAGTCACTCCGTTACGCCAAGCCTTGTCAAGCATGGTCACAACTTGGTACACAATGCACATCAATTGCAAACTTCTTGCCAGTTGAAATACAATCTATTTGATTTTGAATTAATAACTTCATGTATTGAGCTTTGAATGATGCAATGATCTCTGCATCCATAGGCTGGAAACAACTAGTTATATTTGGAGGCAAAAACTCTAATCGTGTCACCCTCAATCTTCAACCTGCATTAGGCACTTGATGACCAAAATAATTATCCACCAACAAAAGTACTTTCTCTTTCTGGGCACTTACCATCTTCCTCTCAAAATATAACATAAATTGTTCAAAAAATAGTATTGTCATCCATGCTTTTTTATTAGCATGCCATTGTATACCTAGATTTTTTGGGTTTAGAATGTGCCTCCTTATAAAAGCCCAAGGCTTCAAATATTGATTGATAACCAATGGAGGAAGAATGATGCTTCCATCAGCATCTGCAGTAAGTGCCACCGTGATGCATTTCTTCTGTTTTTTTCCAGATAACCTTTTTGTAGCTAATGTACGATTTGGTTCCAATCTATAAAAAAGACTAGTTTCATCCATATTGAAAACATCACAACTCCTGTACTGAGATACAAGTGTTTTGATGTCTTCCATTTTCTTTAAAACCTCTTCAGAAACGTCAGCTGATGCGTCTTCTCCATAATGGGTATAGCCCTTGATATTATATCTCTTCTTGAAAATTTGCACCCATCCATGAGAAAACTGAAGCTCCTTCTCGTTAGCACCTCTAGGAAGTAATGCGTAAAATCTCTTTGCAGCAGCCACCACAAGGTCATCAAATAAAACTACATTATTTTCCTGCATTGTCGTAAACCAAATAAAAGCGGCAAGCGGTAAGCACTGATTTTTTGCATTTTTTTTGGTACTGTTTTTTGAAGAATTTGGAAAGGGTTGCCTATGGCCATGGGTTCTATTAAAATTGTGTTGACATATGAAAAAAAAACTGAAACTTTCGACGACAATGTACTTGGACGTATGGAAGTATGAGTTGTTTAGGATTGATTGCAACAATTCTCACCTCATTGGAAGGGACGCTTATGGGTGAGGATTTAGATTTCAGGGTACCGGGACAAGTCAATAGACTATGAAATACAGCAGAAAAAATTGAAGTTATATGGTTTAGGGTGGTAGGCAATATCCATGTGATATCTAGTACATACCCTTATAATACCTTGGTGATATCCATGTAATACCTAGATGGAAAAAATTAGATACCATGGAGATACCCGTTGGGTCCGAACCACTCTAAATTGAAACAATCTAATTCTTAGCGAACGGTTGTTTAAAAAAGAGCAATGCCTAAGATACAAAGCCTATAAACTTAGAGGACATGTAACCAAGTTACAAAGATTTTTTATAATGAATCAAATTTTAAATCGTAGATAGAACGATATCTTTTCATAACGAAGCATGCCGTACGATGTTTTACGTAAGACATACGTGAAAAGAAAGGGATTTTGATAGGAATGAAGATGATTCACGATGGGACAATATTGAAGACAACCAGCTGGTAGTGTGATGGTAAACAAAGCAATAAACCAATGCAGAGGAATCAAGATTCCTCCGCGAAAAGTCAGCTGGAGTCACTATCGTCAGAAAAACTATCACTACGCTCCGAGCCACTTACGTAAGCCTCCCCATCTATGAACAGACATGTAGTAACTCTACGTGAGACTACCGTTTGAAGACGTGGAGGGGAATGTTGTGCTGCCATGGCGTCTGCAACCTGGGCATCCCAGGGATTCAAATGGAATCGTCGTGTGGGGCTCTTCACCTCCAATAATAATGGAGACAACACTCCAACATGAGTCCTTGACAATGATGCCATCAACGACGAAGGCCGACTGCACAAATTAAAGTCTCGTTAAGAATTTAAGCTTGAGACAAGCTAGAACTAAAACCGCATTCCAAAACTGGAACCGAATCAGGGTAGGACTTACTCACAACGTCTCTTGGGGACGGTCTTCACCTCTGGCTCGTCATCATCAACCTCCAAGGGGCGCTTGCGAGAGCCCTCTGCCACCACCGGTGGCGGTGCTGACTCGACCTCAACAATGTTCGGGACCAAAGGAAGAAGGACTTCTTCCACCAACTCTCGGTCCTCCTCCAGTGCCAAAATGTGCCGCTTTAGCGCCTTGCAGGCCTTAATAGACGCCCCTTCATTCAAAAAAACAAATCATACGATGTTAGCTATGATACGAAGATAAAACTAAAGAATTTTGTAATGGAATGAACTAACCTGTAGATGTTGTGAGATCCAGGACAATGTCCTCCTGCTGTGTGCAGAGATCAATTAGAGCCTCCATGAGGTTCGTAGACTTTTCGCGAGCACCACGCCATGGTACGTCGCTATCCGCCCTCATAGTCAACGTCTCCTGAGTAACGAGATTGGTCATGTGACCATCTGAAGACCGATGAATCCCGTCTCTTTGCAGCTCCATCCTATCAAAGAATGAGAAAGGAACCGCGGGATCCAGTTTCCTCACGAAGCACTTCACAAGGAAGCACTTGTGAGTGCGCCCAGGGTGGCCATCGCGGAAAAGTGGTAGCCCGTTGATGGCAAACCACTTTGTCTCCTCGACAAATCCCGCCCAATCGGCCCAGGCTGAAAGTTCATTGGAGATGAACTTCGAATCCGAGTAGAACACGATAAGCGGCGCCCCGTCACGAAGCAATGCCCCAACCATCTCAAAGGCCCGGTAAATCCAATGGGATTCTTTCTTCCCTCCGTCTGATAACCGGGTTGGAAGCTTGTTCCAATTCGGTACGTCGATGCCGCCATCAATGTCGGGGACCGGTAAATCCTCTGGTACGTCGAAGAGTACCATATCCGCCAAACCAAGAGCGCAATCCAGAGCCTCATATCGCCGATGCCGTGAGCCCAAGTGCTCCTTCAAAAACTTGCGAAGCTCCTTCCAAGCCTCTGGTTCGTCATCCTCCACAACGACGCTGTCAAATAGAGACATAATGGAGAGGGCACTCTTACACATCACCTTCACAGCAGCAGAAGACTAAGGAAGATCAAATAACGGAATCGAATACACCGTCTGAGAGGGCTTCACATCAAAGGTAGAAGGTCGGCTGCTAGCTGAGGGTGAAACGCCCATCGTCAAAGTCACCGCAGGAGGGAGTGCGAATCCTCCCAATCCCCCCAATTGAATAAACAGCTTCTGGGGCCCTTCCTTTGCCACCAATGCCGCGAACTCCTTGTACCTCTCCTTCGTCTCTTTCTTCTCCTTCTTCGAACTCTCCTTCTCCAGCCTTGCAGCCTCCCTCTCTTGTTCCTTGATTATTGCCTTAGCCGCTTTTTCAGCAGCCTTGGCTTTGGCCTTCTCAGATTGCTCCTCAGACGCTGCCAACGGAGCCGCCAACAACGGAAAGACGCTGCCAACCATAGGAGGCACCGCCATGGACTCGCAGGCCACTTGTAGCTGGACCTCGTCTCTAGGTGTGGGATCCACCTCACGCATCTCCAAGTACCAGGGGCATTGGAGGAGGTGGTGAACAGAAAACCGACGCCTCTGTGAATCTGTGAAGATACACTCTGGTGCAGAAGTATCTATCCACTTTGTGAAACGGGTGGGTAGATCTCCGAGCAACAAGGATCCCTGTACCACGAGCACCCTCCAAAAATATCCCATCACTGCTCGCTTGAGAGCCTTCTCGCATCCGTCTTGCGCCATAAACTCCTCGCCCTTCGTGTAGGAGCCCCCCTTGCCAATGAGAGTACAGAACACCTTTGTCCACAACGTCATGCTCTTTGCCTCAATCCATTTCCCAATGGCAGGAACGGAATTTGGAAGCCCTTCAGTCTGGAAGACAATGTTGTCCTCAAGGAAAATCTTTGCGTAGAGTTTCTCAGAATCTTCTTCTAGCTGTGAAGCGAAATCCACATAGTTAGGAATTGATGATAAAGAGAACATTCGGAAATAATGAGAATATCAAGAAAAATTAAACATTACCCCAGCCCAGAACGCTGCCTTGTCAATCGAACCTCGAAGAACCTTATCAGACGCGGGCGATGCGGGGAAGTTATACTCCATGCTGCTGCCCTTGCTCATGTTCCACCACCTGCACCAGCGCGACTTGAACTTCGCAGCTATCCTAGCTGTAGCGATGAGCTGGAGTTTTTCGGGGGTCATCTCGGGCCGCACTTGGTAAACATCATAGTGACGATTCACCTATATTCCAATATCAATAATCAGAGTGGAATTTACAAGGTCAGAAGTTAGAAATTCGATATGGATAGGAATGGAATATATACATATACCCTACCTCCTTGAAGAAATCCTCCCCGTTTGTTGGGTTGGCAATTGCCAACAACCGAGTGAGCATGGTCTGACAAGTCGTCTTCTTCTTTTGCACAGCCTCAGTGCAGCGGCTCATCAACTCTGCAGCACTTCTACGCCGATCTTCACTGACACCCGTGACCAAGGTGTCCTTAAACTTTTGGATCTGCTCCTCTTGAACATCAATCAAGTCCCGTTGTGGACAACATAAGGTCGGGATCAGTATTAATATTCTGAACTAGAATATTAAAGGGAGAGTAATGGCAAGAGCTACCTGATCATCATAATCATAACGTACCTCAAACATGAGCTTCACAAATGCTTCGAGAGTCATATGATACCACTTTCGTTGTCCCTTCTTTGACCACTCAAGGACACTGAATTCGTAATCATCATCGCTAATGAGCCCCTTTAATTGCTCAAACTCTAAGAGCCCAAAATGCTGAACACGCTTTAGATCGTGAGTGAGGTGTTGCACAACGTGGTCTGATTCTTTTTGCCTACGACAAAAGAGAATTTCAATGCCAAGAAATGAAGTACAATGGTCAAAGCAACTGAAACAAACGATGTTCGGAGTATCTAAGTTCGTGCGCACCTGTTCAAGTTGGTCATCACGTTGAGCGAGATGTGTTGGTTCTCGATAGTTGGCTCAATAACCACGGCTCTAACGGGCACATGAAAGCTGACATCGGATGGGTGCAGTTGGGATATCACCTCTGTCCAAGCCATATGGCGATGATTGCCATCCCACACGAAGAAGAATTTCTCTGAAAATGCCGAGTACTCCGGTCGAGTCTTCAATAGCTCCTCGAACTTCCGGTCCTCTTCAATCCAAAGCTCTGACCATGTTGACCTGTCTAGTGGTTGCACCCGCTTCTCGACAAGGGAGAAACTCCTCACTGACACATAGAAACAAGCAGAACCAGGCCGATACCCATTGACGAACTCCCCCTTCAACCTCTCGACATCACTTCTAAGAGGTAACCTCACCTCAGTCATGGGCACCATCCAGCAGAGAGGAATTGGGAGATCACCACCGAAAGAGGATATGCTCCTCTGTAGGATGTCGTATGAGGTCCCACGGATGGACCTCCGCAAAGATTGAAGTGTTGGAGCGAGCCCATGCTCATCAACAAGTTCACCAACGTGTTCTTCGTCTTCCAGAATCTCAAGATCCTCACGCAAAGAAGTAGCTGTAGGTCCCAAACTCTCAACCTGCAATAAGTATGCATAAGAAATCCAAGCAACAAACTGCATCCACCTGTCTAATATACTTGAAATGAATCTAGATATATATCTAGAACAGACCAGTAAACTGAATTCTAGCTCATGAATTCCTACTAGTATGGCAAACCATGGTCATGAAAATAACTCAGTACGATACGAACCAGTGACCCTTCCACACTCCAGCCTAGACCTCACCATCCATCCCACACCCACTCCCAACCCCGCCTACACACCCGAGCCTCCCACCCACACTCCCCACCCTCACTCTCTCGACAAGCTGCACGATCCCAGCTCATAGTTCTGGATCATCGACGCAAGAATTATCGAATCCATGAACATTAAAACGATCTTATGTTCGTGACCATCACAGGAAAGAATGATATGCACGAGCGTCGAAGACCTTAGCCAGTAGGGGTAGGAATCCCAAGTTTCTTTGAAAATCAGTGACCCTTGAAATTGGCTTTCGGATCCGAAAGCCATTTTCAGGGGTCACTGATTTTCGTAAAAATTCATGATTCCCTCCCCTGTTGGCAAAGGTCCATCGCGCGTGCACTCTCAACAACAAGACAATCATACATGCATGCACACGAGGCAGAGCTCAATACAGTATCTTTCTCCTAACCCCCCCCAACTTTGACATCAACGATACTCGCAGACTAAAGAAAATATTCCCTGGACCACCCCTCGCACTCTCTCACGTCGAACCCCACCCACACTTCGCAGCCTCGCACCCACACACCCCACCCTTCCCTCACCCACTCATCACCCTCCCACCCACTCTCCCCACCCTCACACCCTCTCTACTATGCATGATATGAGCTCATACACTTGGATCACCGATGCATGAATTACCGAATCCATGAACATGATCCTATGATCGTGACCATCACAGGAAAGAAAGATAAGCACGCGAGTCGAAGACCTTAGCCAGCAGGGATAGGAATCTCAATATTTTACGAAAATCAATGACCCCTAAAAATGGCTTTCGGATCCAAAAGCCATTTTCAGGGGTCACTGATTTTCGTAAAAATTCATGATTTCCTCCCCTGCTGGCAAAGGTCCATCGCGCGCGCACTCTCAACGACAAGACTAGCATACATGCATGCACACGAGGCAGTGCTCAAAGCAGTTTCTTTCCCCTACCCCCCTCAGCCTTGACATCAACAACACTCACAGACTAAAGAATATTCTCCCTAGACCACCCTTTGCTCTCTCTCACGTCGAGCCCCACCTACACTTCCCAGCCTCGCACCCACACACCCCACCCATCCCTCACCCTCCCACCCACTCTTCCCACCCTCACTCCCTCTCCAGTATGCATAGTATAAGCTCATTCACCTGGATCACCGTCGCAAGAATTACCGAATCTTTGAACACGATCTTATGATCGTGACCATCACAGGAAAGAAAGATATCCACGTGAGTCGAAGACCTTAGCCAGCAGTGGTAGGAATCTCAAAATTTTACGAAAATCAATGACCCCTAAAAATGGCTTTCGGATCCGAAAGCCATTTTCAGGGATCACTAATTTTCGTAAAAATTCATGATTCCCTCCCCTGTTGGCAAAGGTCCATCGAGTGCGCACTCTCAACACCAAGATTTCCATACATGCATGCACATGAGGCAGAGCTCAATATAGTATCTTTCCCCTACCCCCCCCAGCCTTGACATCAACAACACTCACAGACTAAAGAATATTTTCCTTGGACCACCCCTCGCTCTCTCTCACGTCGAGCCCCAGCCACACTTCCCAGCCTCGCATCCACACACCCCACCCTTCCCTCACCCACTCATCACCCTCCCACCCACTCTTCCCACCCTCACTCCCTCTCCAGTATGCATGATATAAGCTCATAGACCTGGTTCACCGACGCAAGAATTACCGAATCCAAGAACACGATCTTATGATCGTGATCATCACAGGAAAGAAAGATATCCACGCGAGTCGAAGACCTTAGCCAGCAGGGGTAGGAATCTCAAATTTTTACGAAAATCAGTGACCCCTTAAAATGGCTTTCGGATCCGAAAGCCATTTTCAGGGGTCACTGATTTTCGTAAAAATTCATGATTCCCTCCCCTGTTGGCAAAGGACCATCGCGCGCACATTCTCAACGACAAGACTAGCATACATGCATGCACACGAGGCAGAGCTCAAAAACAGTTTCTTTCCCCTATCCCTCTCAGCCTTGACATCAACAACACTCACAGACTTAAGAATATTTTCCCTGGACCACCCCTCGCACACTCCCACGTCGAGCCCCACCCACACATCCCAGCCTCGCACCCACACTCCCCACCCATCCCTCACCCACTCATCACCCTCCCACCCACTCCTCCACTCTCACTTCCTCTCAATATGCATGATATGAGCCCATAGACCTGGTTCACCGACGCATGAATTACCGAATCCATGAACACGATCTTATGATCGTGACCACCATAGGAAAGAAAGATAAGCACGCGCGTTGAAAACCTTAGCCAGCAGGGGCAGGAATCTCAAAATGTTACGAAAATCAGTGACCCCTGAAAATGGCTTTCGGATCCGAAAGCCATTTTCAGGGGTCACTGATTTTCGTAGGATTTCATGATACCCTCCCCTGCTGGCTAAGGTCCATCGGGCGCGCACTTTCAACAACAAGACTAACATTCTTGCTTGCGCTCGAGGCAGAGCACAAAATGAATTCAACCCCGTACCCCCCCAGCCAAGACCTCAACGAAACTCACAGTCTTCAGAAATTATTCCCTGGACCTCCCAACGCACACTCTCACGTCGCGCCCATCCCGCACTTCCCATCCTCTGACCGACACTCTCTCTTCGTGCCCGAGCAACACCACCGCAAAAGCGCACCAAAACCCTAAAGAATTCTCCCAGCTCAACCTAATTACAAGGAATGGCAAATACTAAACACGGAGATGAATTGATGTATTCATTATGTACCTACAACAAGACAATTAACAAAATTGGTAATCAATATTCCAGCTCACGACTTTCTTAATCCAATTTAATCTGGAAGATTAACTAGTGTCATTGTACACTCAAGCCGCCAACAGGCTGGAATGGAACCACTCTCTATAGATTTAAGTATTTCCGCCGTAATTTCACTCTTTCATAATTTATAGATTTCCACGTATGTTGCCATATATAAGATAATATATTCTCTCCGTAATCAATTCTTTACCAGTTCAGTATTTGAACGAGGGTGGCAAGCTAGTTCTTTCTCTCTTTCGCAATTTAGTTGTCATTGCACCCCACCCTCCTTTAACACCGCCTCCGATAGTGGTTGTGCATGGCGTCTCTTCCTTCTCATCAAGGCGGTGCTCCACATGTCGTGCCCATTGGCGACAATGGCAGAATCTGTATCTCCGAGTCAATGTTATGTGTTCGTTTTGGTTATCGGGCTGGCACAGTCCACATTGAACAAGAGGTCTATGATAGCAAAGGTATTCATGAGCAGTCCATTCATCAAGTGAAAGACAGTGACATTGGAGGATTTTTTTGGAGCTTGTGTCGTGGTTCATTCAAAGTATTTGGTGTTACAGATGTTCAATTCGCCGCTCATGCGTCCGTAGCCGTCATGACTCCTCCGACCGATTCTGGTGATATCGTACTCGTGCTCGGTTTAGGCACTAGGTCTAACCCAAGCGTCCATGTTCTTAGCGATACAGAGGAAGATGAACTATCTAATGTGAACCTTGCTGAGTCAAAGATCCCATGGACCTCAGCTCATGAATTAGCTACTCGTACTAATACTAGCCCGGTTCCATCATATGCTCAAGCGTCTCCGTTCTATTCCTCAGGGAAGCCCCCAGTTTATCCTGGTTCGCGCAACGTCAGGAGCATACTAATTCATGTACGGCATATCTGTAATAGGAAAGGGTCCAGGTCTGAGTTGTCTAGAATTGATATCGATAGTTTCGATTTGAAACATGTTAAGTATTTGCCTCCAAAGTATGATGGGGACATGGTATTTGAACTTCCACCACTCCCAGAGGGTATTTCTCCACAGTACGGAGGGGGCCTAGATGGGATGAGTAAACAGCACGATGGTCACACGTGGTGCAAGACAATGACGACAAATATCAAGAACGATTTTGGTCTGACGTATCGGAAATCTGTATGTACGGGGCATCTACAGTGCCCTAACATCAGTTGTGATTATCAGTCACGAAACGATGGGCGCTCAAATCAGACCGAGTGGAGCGGGTTTGCGTTCACTCCATTTTCAGTGAATGGAGCACCATCCGAGAAATCTACGCTCTCATGTAAGGTTTGCCAAACCCCTCCAATTTGTCTTGCTCTTTGTGATGCACATATATACTATGTGACATCTATCGATCCCGATCGGACGTGCGCTGCAATTCATTTAGGTCATCATCTTCATCCTATCTCGAAAGGTGTAGATCAAGATGCCATGGACGTCATGCACGATTGCGTAGCAAAAGAAGTCCAACGTACGCCCAAGGCTACTAATTCTGCAATTGTCATGGCCGCGAGCAAGAATTTCCTCTCCGACTACCTGATCCGTCCACAGTCTAAATTGCCCAATCTTGAAGAAGCATCTTTGGATGCTGTCCTTGATCATTTCGAGACTCTTTTGTCTCCAAATATAAGGAATCTAGTGTCCACGTGCAAGAGGTTCTACAGTGGTGGGAAGGGTGTAATGGACAACATCATGGAGCTGAAAGAGTCGTCCAAATTCGTGTTCATCCACGAAAACAAGTTTCCCGGCTAGTCTCAAGGTAAAGTATTCCTTTTCAAAATGTCTGTCGACCTATGTGGAAGTGGGGTAGACCTCGTTAGGCGTATGCAACCCGGAAATGACCTTGAAGATTGTTGGTTGATGTTTGATCATGTCAAACGGGTCAAGGATTGGACTACCATGGCATGTCATGTGTACAACAGCAAGTATTGTAAGGTAATGACAATCGCCATGTGCGATATGCAATCCAAGGATGCTCAAGCACAACAGTTGTTCTGGGAGAATCTAAATGATACAATGAGACAACATGGCCTAGAAGATGTGAACTTCAAAGGCTTCATGGCTGACAGTGCTGGTGCGAATTGGCATGCCGTTCGACGAGTTTATGGCAGCGGCGACAAGGACAAGCCGATGGATAATAGGGAATGAACATGCTTATTTCATTGGACAAAGTGTCTTCAGCGTGCGACCTCTAGAAGTATTCTTCCAGGCTTCCAAGAGCAACACATTGCCCTATGCAAAACCTGGAAAAATGCGAAGACCCATGACGAGGCTGAAGCTCAGTACAATGTCATTCGAGCGTGGTGGTTGTCCTCTGGTGCTACTACCAAAATCGGACGTCGTTCTCTCGAGGATTGGATGGCATTCTGGCACTTCCGTTATCGACAATGGGGCGGCGCAATGCACCTTGTAAGTGTATTTCATGCTTTATATAGTTGACATTCCATTAGATTCTTTGGTGTTATCAGCTCCTATTTATTGACAAATGTT
This sequence comes from Bryoerythrophyllum caledonicum, assembly GCA_963971425.1. Classification (NCBI taxonomy): domain Eukaryota; kingdom Viridiplantae; phylum Streptophyta; class Bryopsida; order Pottiales; family Pottiaceae; genus Bryoerythrophyllum; species Bryoerythrophyllum caledonicum. Next base: position 929,439 of record OZ020518.1, on the reverse strand, counting down.
GCTTTTCCTTAGGATCTCACGCTTGACGAGAGGGCTGACATGCCTTCCTGCAACCTTGCCGAAACAGTCCACAATCGTTGGCTCCAACAATCCGGAAACACAATGACGTGTCTATACGCAGCAACCGTAGACGACCTCATCCGTGCTTTTATGCAGATTACTTCGTATCGAGCATGGTTGAAGGGCGGCGCGTCGAGAAAAGGTCCGGACAAAGGTACGCTTCGGTTGCGTTCCGCTCAACGTTTGGGTGATTCTAAACTCATAGCTGATGCTGTTAGGAACTTCCCCGGAGCTGAGGACTTACTAACTAGGACATGCGGCTTAGAAGGTGCGGAGGTTTTTGGATCCACGAAGCGCAAGCTTGACATGCCACCCGGGTCGTCCCACGATTCGCACAGGTCCGATACGGTGAACTATTCAATTCCCCGTGATGGTAAAAGGGTGACTCGGGCTCGCATCGAAGAGGCCCTTAGCGGACACGACTCTAGTGTCCAACATACAACCTCCGTTCTTGAGACGGACTGTGATCCGTCTAAGTGGCACATTGCTCGGCTCCCCAAAAAGTCTGCTCGAAAATGCGAAGCATTGCAGGCTCACACTGGTGAGCCCTGCAACACCAAAGTTGCACGTGGAAGTCATGGAACTCCTGCCCCCACCTATTCAGGTATGAAGAAGGATTACATATTGCTCCGTAATGTTAATGCGGAGTTTTGATTTTGTCCAGATGATGTAGGCCGCTGTGTAAAGGGGTCGAAGAAAGTGTTTGTGATGGATTGGCCATCAGTTCCAATATCGTGGCCTGTGAAACTTGGCACTAATTTGACTGTGCATGAGGTTTTAGCATTGGAGGAAGCAGGTTTCCAATTGCAACAGCGTGGAGCTCTTTCACCACGACGACAATTCCAAGTGTCTATGGACATGCCTCTTCCGCGATCTCACTTCCCCATTCTAGCAAATCCGAATTCTCACCACAGCTTTCGGAATGGCTACGCGATTCGTAGGACAAGAGATGCTCCTACAATTGACCAACGCAACAAGTGGTCAAGCGCAGCTCTTATGAATAACTGCTACGTCTTGAATCTGTTAGCCATACCGTATCCGGGATGGGGATGCGTTATCACTCTTGACACGGGGAAGGACAAGTCTTATTGCGTCACGTTTACAGACCTCCCAGGATGTTCATGTCCAGATTTTTTGAAGATGCAATCCGAAGCGTTGGGAAAGAAGGGGCAATGGAAGTATTGCAAGCATGTGTATTACGTCTTACGTTATCTATGTAAGATGGATTACAAAGAGGACCTGTTCATGTATGCTCCAAGCTACAGCTTTAACGAAGTTATGCGCATTCTCGAGCTTGCTAACATCACTAAACGAGCGTGAAGAAGGCGTCGCAACCAGAAATATTAATATCTCTTGAATGCTCAAGAGTTCGTCATCTATACATCCTCAGTCCGTACATGATTACATGACTGTAGCTGATGGTCATGAATTAGTTTAATATGTTATTATATTCCGTTATATTATTCTGAGCAATAGAATCCCGTACTTAGCGTGTTCTACGGTTTAAGGTGACGATTTTATACATAAGTCATTAGAAATCGCCTATGCCAATATTCTGGGAATTGACTTCGCGATTTGTGCAAATGATATGCATGGAAGGCAGAGACTTTCGTACATTTCGTAGTAAACATTTTCCCTCTCATGTAATTCGAATGTGGTACCGATTTAATACTAGTGAAATATTCACTTAATACCTAGGTGATACCCGTTGTTTCTCAAGATCAATATTATTATGAATTAGCAAGTACTGTCAAAAATTGTCCACTTCGTATGATATTCTACCACAACGCCTAAACCCTATACCTAAGTAAATATGTGCTTTTCATTCTAATATGGCACTTTACAAATGTAGGAGCTTCATGGGAAAAAATTATGACACATCTTTCAACTAAAACAGGGTACTCTAAAAAACCGAAATAAAGAAAAAAACATGCAATTTCGCAGTACACCACGGCTATAGGATAGTTTCTAAAATTAGAAATTTATGGAAAATATGTCACCAAAATGGGATGATCTGCTGAAAAAACCACTAATTTCACTTTTTCCCCAAAAAATGACCAAAAAAATCCAGATTTCAGGATTTTTTATGCTCACCACTCGCTGCTCACCGCTCACAAGATAGCGTCGCTGGTCCCTAGACGGAGTTCCTCTGTCTCGACTTGGCTAACGGCTACATGGCTTTTTGGATCCGCCTTTCTCGGCCAACCCCCCCCCAGCTGCAAGTCCCTTGGAAACTACACTAAACACTAAATATAGTATAGAGAGATTATTGATGTAGATCACTCAGACTATTTTCCATCAAAGCATGTGCATGTCAAGTTCTGATTGGGTATTTGTTCTCAAGCAAGTGTACGTCAGTCAACAATTGCATGTAAATTTTCAATTAGTGTAGGAAATTTCAAATAGTCTGGTCTGCACTATATTCACGGAACGGTGTAGTGCTTATATCTTGTTGTCGGCCTCTATCCCTGTTTTGCTAGCCCTTGCTACTTCATCCTTTAATGTTGCGGTGGTGGAAGGTGCCAAAGCCTACGTCGAGAACGTCATGGGTGCTATTTTAGAGGACCTAGAACGTGAGGTCGACTTGGAAGGAGCTGCTATTAATTCCCTTGGTCTTCGGAACTTGTTGCAGTCTACCGATGATCTTCGTAGCCTAGGTCTTTTGGGGGTGGATACATCTTTGAGTTCTTGTGAAGGTACTCATATGGAGTACCATCCTCCGGCTATCAACGTTACCTCTGCGGACAAGGCTTCTGCGAGCGCCTCAAAGTGGGTGGAGTCTCTTGGTTGTCTTCAACTTTCATACCGTGGCGAGGCAAGGGGCGTCGTTGGAGGTGTTGGATCGCCCCATCCATGGAACGCTTCATTCTAACATCTTTACCCTCAAACTTGTAGTCTCTCATTCTCCTAAGGAGTAGGACTCTCATCCTTGAGAACCTGTTTGGTTTTTGACTTTTGATCCTCAGGTTTCCTCCCCCTCTATAAGGTAGAGGCACCCAATTCCGATCACTTAAGCCAGTTCACGACTCAAATGACATTGTATGTCAAAAACATTTATGTAGAAAGATGCAAAATTAGGAGTGAAACTCAACAAATATTTTTTCAAATTTAATCACAAAGATTTGAAATTGATATAGAATTTAAAAGCCCAAAAACCACCGGAGCCCATAATCAAACTCTAGAGTAGGTGAGATTTTGTGCCCTCCTTCACCCAATGTCAATAAGTGAGAGTGAGGAGAAGAGAGAAGACATGCCGTGGATAACCAACTCATGGAGGGTACCCAATGCTGATCAATGTGTTCGGCTTTCGAGGCCAGGCTACCAATGAGAGCTCAATTGAGGTGGAGCAACCCAAAATTGCACAAGAAGAAGAACGTCGGTCTCTGTTGGAGGCTGACGTGAATAAAGTGTTTGTTCGTTCCACTACTAAGACCATGCCCACCGGACAGGGAATTAGTAAGTTGAGACTACTTCCCCCTTTCGAGGGTAGACACTATGTAACAAGTATCCAGAAACCAGTGAACCCATCACACATAGGGGTAACAAAAGAGGGTGTAAGGGAGAGGGGGGGAGAGAGAGAGAAGAATGATAAGAAGGAGGAGGTCGTAGCGGAGGGGAGGATGGAGAGGGGGGCGTGTTTCGTAAAATCAGGGTTTACGAGATAGTAAGGAAGTGGATTTACGGAGGGTCCTGCGTATTGGGAAGGGTTTTGTTATTTTCAATTTTGCGTTTATGTAGAAGGATGGACATAGCATGTTGTATGGCAATGACGTTAATGTTCTTCAAGGTGTTTTTAATCGTGTTGAGAGGAATTTTGAAGGTGTCTTCTAGGGTGTTTATGGATGGGATGTGGTGGTGGCACGAGCACTGGCTGTGATTACCATAAGGGGATCTAGTTTCCATCCGAGGGAAATGATGTCATCTATAAGGGGTTGGTATTTATTAGTTTTGTTTTCTGTTGTTTCTGGAGAAAATCTATCATTACAATATGTAAATTTGATGAATTGAATGGTACAGTTTTGGGTTATGTGGTTGGGTGGGGGTTCATTATGTGGTAGTCCTCTAACGCATAGTATGTCCGGTTTGAGTCTAGCATTGCAGTGACATCGTTGGGTTTCACATGTACATGGGAGTAGCCATGGTGGGACCGTGTTTTCTTGTGGGTTGTTGTTAAAGGTGCCGGCGTTCATGAGGATGAAGCATTTTGATTTGTTATGGGAGGTGATTAGTTTACATAGTTCCCATACGGCTTTGTTATGTCTTTTGACAATTAGGGAGTGTATGTGGTGGTTCTGACATCTAAGTAGAACATGTAGCCATGTGTCGGGATCCGTGGAAGTACATATTGGGCATGTTATGGATGGGAATCTTTCTATTCCAAAAAAGAGTTGTTTTCGGGCGTTTCCCATGTATTGTCTGGTACGAAATTTGATGAGGCATGTTATTTGAGAGTTAGTCATGGTGGGGTTTTCCCATAAATTTGTGGGGAGTTTATTGTCTATGTTTTTGTTGTTGGTCCACTTTTCTATGTTAGGGAAGTTATCTGAGATTGTGTCGAGGTTATTATGTAGGTCCTATTTTTTGAGGTATTTGCTTAAGAATCTAACCGGGCCTTTGTTTGGGGTGTCTTCTTCAGGGGGCCAGTCTTCCTTTGGGAAGTAGTATGGGGTGGCGTGGGCATGTTCGTGTGGATCTTTGGCATTTTTGTGTGACTTTTCTCGTCCTTCTTTTGCTAGTCAATCGGCTTGTTCGTTGCCATCTATATCGGCGTGGGCTCGAACTTTGTGAATGGTTGTAATTTGTCTTCGTTTGAGTATCATTTGGACCATAGATTTTAATATGATTTTGTCGGGGTGGCTATTGTGGTGGGTAGGATGTGTTATTTGGATGTTTAATAAATATAGTGCGTTAATGCAATCCGTAAATATGTGTACTGGTTCATTATTGTATTTTGTTGTAACAATTTCCAATGTTTTGTGGATGGCCATGAGTTCTGCTCTGAGAATATTTTGTAGTCCATGCAGTCTTTTGGCTAATTTGATTTCTTTCATATGGTTGAATATGCCATAGCCGGCTTTTCCTCAGCGCCAATTGCCTGGGCTAATCTGTTCTGGTGGCTTAAAGGAGTCGTCAGTGTAGTAGCTATGTGCGGGGTCAAATTTTGGTGAGGTGGTAGTTTGGTAGTCCGGGAGGGATGGAAGAGGTAAGGTGTAGTTTAGTGTGTTGTTGTAATTTAGTTTTGACCAAATTTTGTTTTTGTTGACTAGTGTTTGTATAGTTGTAGGTGGGGCCGTTTTTGTGTATAGTCGGTTTATGTTAAGGGCTTTTGCTATGGTGGTAAGTTCGGCCAGCTGTACTAGGGTTCCAAGGGTTTGGTTGAGGCGGTGGACGCATATTATTTGCAGTGTAGAGGGTTCAATTCTAGGTTTTTTTTGCTCAGGTGGAATAGTAGGTTCTTCGTATGGAATTGAGCCTGCTTCGAATATTGCAATGATGTGGGAGTCTGCAAATGGGCTTGACTATGGGTTAGCGTTTTGGTACCAATTTTTGTCCGGTGTAATAATGAGTGTAGATGTGTGTTGTGGGTCATTTTTAGCAGCATGTCGGGCCCAATGTAGTGCTTGTTGAGTTTCTTCCTTGTTATGGGGGTGAGCTATACCTTTACCGGCCCATTTATGGTCAAAGGCCTTTCCCAATGAGCCAAATATTTTATCTCTTTCAAAGGGTGAGTAGAATTTTTTTAATTTGGTGGAGCATGTGACGGGGGAGGAGAAGTATGATTATTCGATGTTAAAGGATGATATTAATGTGTCTAGAATAGGTGTGGATATCGTGTATTGTGCATTTTTGAGGGGATTATTTTTTGGGATGCGGTATTTATATCTTTGGTATAGCCAGATTAATTCGGTTTCGAATGTTTGGATTATTGGTTCAATGTTTGTAGGGGTTTGTAGTTTCATATTGTATTGATTCCATAGCCATTAGAGTCTATCAGTGGGGATAGTGTGTAGATGACAGCCATTTGCTTCATATAGATGGGCTTGATTATTCTCTATTTTAGTTGTGTTTGATATTGTGATAATATCTTTTTTGGGGTTACATTCCGTTGTATAGATGTTTAGGAGTGGGATGATTATAGGTGGAGTTACGGATCTTGAGTCATGTAATTGTTCTTGGGGGTGATGGGCTTGAATGATTTCCCGGTAGAATTTATGTTTAATTTTTTGATAATATTCTTTTAGTTTTTCGGTGTTATATGTGGAGGTATTGCGGTCGTGTCTTGGGAAGAGGTTTCTTTGAGGGAGCCATCTGTTGAAAGTGTTGTTGTTGTGTTGCCATTGGCATAGGTATTTTGTATAGGTATTTTGTATTCCATTGGTATCTATATGTTTTATATGTTCATGTCTTATAATGTTATTAATAGGATATGTGGTGGGGTCTTTAGTGATGTATGTTGGGGGCGGGGGTAGTATGGATATAAGGGGGTGGAAGGATGGGTTGGTGGTATGGTAGTTCTTGGGGGGATGTTGTTGTTGATGGTTATAAATGGGTCTTGGAGTGTGTGTGAGTACTGGTGTATGTTGCAAGGGGTATCACTTGTAGTTGTAAGTGGATATGTTGGGTGGTAGAAAAGTTATTTAGCAAAATTTAGGGCACTTTTGATTAGTTTGGAAGAGGTGAAGTGAAAGGTTTTGAAGTCCTCATTATTCATGATGTGTGTGCCGTTTGGTAGAGTGATTTATTTTAGTTCGAAGATGTTTTTTGAGAGGAGTTTTTGTAATAGTTTTTGGGAGAGTTGGGGGTTGAGTTTGTTATGGTTTTGTGTTTCTTGCTGCCATACTGTTTCTAATGGTGATTGGTTATAGAGGAACTTTGGTAGTGTACTTTTAAGGTGAACTTTGGCTATGTGTTTCAATAGGAAAAGTGTGCGGGTTATTGGTGATCTTATACAGTCCGATTTTTTGATTCTGGGTATATTTTTGGCACCTCCAAATTGGGCAAGTATATATTGGGTTAGTCCGGTGTATATTTTACCAAGCCTGCCTTTGTCATTTAAGGCGTTTTGTAATTGTTCCCCTATGCACCGGAGGTAGGCATTTTTTAGGGAGAAAGCTTCTAGTCCATATAGGTTGTGTGGGAGTTGGGTTAGTGCGTTATACATGCATTTTGGCATGCCATATATGTTTTTTTGTATGGCTGTTATTTTTTTATCAAGTTTTTTGATAGCTGGCATAGAGTATGGTACAGCATAGAAGTTGTATGCTATCCCTGGGCGTATTACGGTGTCAACCATTTTAATTTTTTGTTTCATAGTGGCCAGACATGTTGTTAATTCTTTACATTGTTTGATGAGTTTTGAGGTCGTGGTGAGGGTTTGGATTTTCCATTTTAGAGAGGGAACAAGGTTTATACCTAGGTATCTATATGATTCATTTTGGTGTAGTATGGGGATTGATTGACCTCGATAGTTGATGTTGGAGGCTTGCATTAGAGCTTTAAAAGTAGTTGGATTTATTTTGGATTTATTTGGGCATCCAGTGGCAGCGCATTTTGGGACCCCTACGTCCATACCAGTCCATTTATAGTACCTTTCGATTTTATCAATTTGTGTTTGCAGTGGTTTTATTGTGTTAGTTATAATAGCTAGGTCATTGGCATAGGCAATAGAATTTATGGTAGTTTGCGATGTACCAAAGGTGTATCCATTATTGCCTCGCTCTAGCCATCTAAGTAGTGGTTCTAGAAATATGATAAATAGGTATGGACTAAGGGTATCTCCTTGTATAGTACCTCTATGGATGGAGATAGGCTTGGTCTTTCCAAAGTGTCCACCTGTATAGTATGTAGATGCTTGGGAGTAAATATTTCCAATTAGTGTGGTGGCATCTTTTGGGTATTTAATGTCATTCATTATAGCTAGTAGCCTAGCATGGTCAATAGAGCCAAAGGCATTTTTGAAGTCAACATATAAAATATATATATCTTGACTTGTGAAGCGTGCATCTTCGAGTGTTGTTGTTATAGTTTGTATTTGTCTAGAGGTGCTTCTTTCTGCTCTAAATCCTTCTTGGCTATCGTGTAGGATTCGGAATTTTTCCCCATATGAGGATAGTATAGAGGTTAGTGTGCTGGTGTAGAGTTTATATATTGTGTTGGCTAATGCAATTGGTCTATGATTTGATAATATTGAGGGATCATCTTTTTAATAGTAATATTGTTGCTCTTGTTTTCCATGAGGTTGGTATTTGTTTTTGTTTATAACATTGGGAGAAGAATACAAATATAAGTTTGTGAGATATTGGAGGCATGTTTTTAAATATTGAATTCGGTATCCAGTCTGGCCCTGGGGCTTTGTTATTTCGGAGGTTGCGGAGGCATGTGTCGTATATGGCTTTATTAAAGTATGTATGTAGTGGTATTTCAGGTTCGCCTCGTTTATCTAAGATAAATCCATCTAGATCATGCCAGGGATATTGACGTACTGTACATGTGCATTCTATTGAATGTTGTGGTTGGTAATTACATGTTGGTACCATGGGTCTATTATTTTTTGTTTATTGATTGAATATTTTGTTTGCAATGTCTTCGGGGTTAGTTAGAATGTTATTGTTTTGGTCAATGATACAGTCTAGGGGTGGGGATTCGGATTTTTTAAAGACTTTCCTATTTATTTTTTTGGGGCTGGTGTTGTATAATTGTCTATAATTTGAGATTGTTTTTTTAATGTTGTCTTGAGAGTATTTTGTAGTTATTTTCCGGGCTTGTATATTGGCATTTTTTGCAATAATTGCAATGTCTTTAACCCATGTATCGTATGGTAGGCTTGTGGCAAATGGGGCAGGGATTTGGGTGTGTTGGAGGTTCAGTATTTTGTTACATATGGGGTGATTTCCCCATTGTGGATTATTTTTTACGATTCTAATAGTTTTCCGTATTGTATGGTATGTGGTTAGGTGTTGTTTCCAGGTTATAGAGAGTTTGCGGGGTAAGTAACCGCCTTGTTGTGATGTTCGGTTCGTCAGTTTTGGTATTGGCGGAGCTTTACATGTTTTTTCTAGAGTGTCGGAAATGTTTTTGATGATTATGTCTAGGGTGTGGCATGTTTCGTGCCATTGTGTTTGAGAGAGCTGGTTATTATTTTCCATGATGTTTATGAGAGAGTCGATTTTTATGGTGTTTTTTTCAAAGAATATTGTGTTAAATTTTTCTAAGTTATCTTTTGGGATGGGGTTTAGTATTCGTATGGTATCATTATTTGTGTTTATAGGGGTACGGTTAACTAATATGTTGTTCGGGATGTGGAGTTGTATGGGCAAATGATCCGAGTTGAGAATAATGTCTTTGTTTGTGGTAGAGGTATATTGTGTATTATTGTTTGTTTTTATATAAAAGCCATCTATTAGGCTCCAGTCACTGTAGTTGTATCCGCCTTCTCTGGAATATTGTGTATCAGTGTTTATGTAAGTGAGGTCTAAATTTTTCGTAAAGTGGCGCCATTGGTAGTCTATGGTTTGAGGAGGAGTGTTATGGTTTCCGTTTTGTCGACCAATTAGAGCTATATCCCTATTGAAGTCTCCATATAACATGTAGTTATGATTAGGGTTATTGTTTATTTGGGATGTAATGTTATTTTGTATGTCTATAGTAAATCTAGTATCTTCGGGGTGGGAAGGCATATATATGTGAAAGAGTAACCAAGGTTGTAGTGGTTGATTATCGATTTTAATTATTTGAAGGTAGGGGAATATGTTCATGGGGGTAGGAATTTTTTTAATGTTGCCTGGAAAGGCGTACTTTTTGTGTATTAGTGTTAGGAGGCCACCTTGGCCTGGTGTGTATAGCTACGTTGTTGGATGCATTTTGTTAATGCATGTGTGTTATTAAAGATAAGTTTATAGTCTGCGAATATATTTTGTATGTATTTTGTAGATTTTGTTGCCGATATTTTTGTTTCTTGTATTGCTATGATGGCTGGTGGTGTGTTTGTGTGTGTGATCAAGGTTTGTAAACTAGGGAGAGCAGTGATTAGAAATGAGGCATTCCATGTAATTATGTATGTGTTTTCATTGGTTGAGTTAATGTTTTGGTTTTGTGGAGGAAGGTACGGGGGCGGGGAGGGTGGATGGGTGTATTCTGGAATGGGGTCAAAGCATCTTAGTGATTCGTTAATTAGGTTATTAGGAAGGTAGGGGAACTTTTGTTTTATTGTGTTGTTTGAAGGTGTTGTGGTTTGACTATGTAAGAAGTCGTATAGTTCTTCATGTATTGTATTTCCATATTTTATGATATTTGGATTTTTGTCAAGGAATTTTGTATAGGGGTGTGGGGTGTAGATATGTCTTTCGGGTGGATTTTGTAAGTTTGATAGGGTATTTAGTAAAGTGTTGGACCATGTGATTATGTTTGGGTCTAGTAGGTTTAGAATACGGTTGCATTCGTCTATGTTTGGGTGTATAGTGACTACTAGAGTATATAGTATATGTGATGATGGATGTGTATCTTTTTGTTGAATATATTGGGCAATATTGGGGTGTGTTGTGTTGTATAGTTGGTGTAGTGTATGTGTGGATTTTAAAAGAGGTGCAAAAGTTTTAGCAATGTGTATATATTCCGGTTGTAATTTTATAGTGTTTGGTGTGAAGTAAATTTTGGCGTTTTTTTTGTGTGTTGGAGGATGCCTTTTTAGTATATTAGGCATGGATCCCAGGTTGGTTTCTATATCTCCACTTAGTAGTAACAAGGTTTTGTAATGTAGAGGTTTGATATTTTGATTTATTGGTTTGTATGTGTATTTTGTGTGTTTTTTTATTTGTTTGTTTTTTTATTTTATTGTTTTTGTTTATACCGTACTTCAAGGGCAGGTTCGGCACCTTGGTGCCGAATATTTATTTAAAGTGGAAAATGTGCCTTCGACAGTAAAAAACGGAATTTTTGAATTTTCGACTTTTTTTTTTAAATAAAAAATAAATTCCGGAATTCATCCTAGTGGGTGGATGAAAAGGGAACAATATACCGGTACTAGTTTAAACGTAATAGCGGTAGTGACAACTTATCATTAATTCAGCCGTTCCCTACTCTTAATCTCTACTTTGAAAAACTTTGCTCCTCTTTTCTTCTCTTTCTGTGTGCTTGCACGTTTTCAATTAGGGTTGAGCAAAAATGGCGAAGCAACGTCTATTGCATAGCATGTTCAAAGTTATAGACAAAGAAGAAATGGAAAAGGGTATTGAACGTGAGTTTGCAACATTGTGTGAGAATGTGCAGAAAAACAAGGAGAAGGTGTTGGAGAAGCGGGCGGTTGGACGTCCAAAGAAAGAGATGGAAATGGTGTTACTTACACCCAAAGTGGAGGAGGTGGACAGTTCAAAAGGTGCAAAGAGAGTAAAGGTAAGAGGGTCTAACACAAATTGGTTCCTTCCATCACTTTGGCATCCTATTCCTAGTGCCATGCGTGTACACAAGAGTTATTCTCTTGCACTAAAATATTTGCAAACGAAGTTTAGACGTCCGGGAGAGTCCTCTAGTGTGTACGATTGGTTAAGTAGAGGTTCATTGAGAGAATGGTTTAGTAGCTCTGGAGAACAAAGAGAGCATGTCAAAAAGTATGTCATTGAAGAGAAGTCAACATTCATTGGAGGTGTGCAACATTCATGTGCCCTTTCCAAATTTCCATTAATCCAAGAAGGTATCATACAAATGCTCAAGGGCCAAAGGGATGTTGGACAATCTATGCATGCAAGAATTGCTAGAACAATGATAAGAAGATACATTAGCAAACATGAACCTAATTTACTAGATGAGTCTAAATCAGGGTTTCAAGTGTCATTAAATTGGACAAGGGATTTTGTTAAAAACCACTTACATTGGAGCTATAGGGCTGCTACAGGGGCAGCTCGTAAACTCCCAAGTGATTGGGAGGTGCAAGGTGTTCTAATGGCACAAAGAGCTGCCTACTTGGTAAAGGCTTACTCCATTCCTCCCTCCATGTTTGTGAATACGGATCAAACCGGGATTCATCTTGTTCCTACAGGAGGTGCACATACATGGGCGGAAAGAGGATCAAAATATGTATTAGTACATGGTGTAGAAGATAAAAGACAAGTCACAGTGGCCGTCTCTTCATCCTGTGATGGAAATTTATTACCTTTCCAAGTAATATTTACCGGAGGAACATCAAAATGCCTACCACCTAAAAATGAGGGAAGGTTGAGATGTGAAGAGGAAGGGTGGCACTTATCTTTTACCTCAAACCATTGGTCAAGCTTAAAAACTTGCCAAGAGTTTGTTGAGGTCATTCTTGAATCCTATAGACAACGTCAAATAGAGTTGTTGAAGTTAGGCAAACATTCTAAACTCATTTGGCTCTTGGATTGTTGGAGTGTTCACATCTCCAAAGAGTTTGTCAGTTGGATGAAACTAAAACACTCTAACATTCTACTTATCTTTGTGCCGGCTAATTGTACAAGTATCTATCAACCCGCTGATGTTATTTTGCAAAGACCATTTAAACATGCATTCAATGTGGAGTTTGACAAGTACACTAGCGTGGACATTGACAAACAAATGCAAAGTAAAGAGGCAAAAGATGTTAAGGTTGACACGAAAATGTCTACCTTGAAACCCCTTCTATGTGAGTGGCTACTCCAAGCATGGAAACATGTGAACAAGCCTGACATGATCAAAAGAGGGTGGGAATTGTGTGGACTACTTCAATCTTTTGATGATGACTTTCAACAAGCAGCAATGGATACCAATATGACCACTCCACTTTTTAAAGAAGACAAGAAGATGATAGAAGAAGTTTTCTGCACACCAATGGAAGAAGACATAGATGGTTCAATGGATGTAGTAATGGAGAGTTCATTGTCAAAAGTTGTTGAACTTACATTGTGCAAACAAAACGCCTCCATTGGTACTTTCAAATTCCAAGCTCGAAAAAGGTACGTGACTAAATAATACATTTACAATTTCAACTTTGTTTTACATTCAACAACCAATTATGTGATATGTGCAGGAAACAAATTTGATTACAAGAACAAGCTTAGGAAGAAGGGAGGCAAACATGAAAATAGATGAAGGTTTGATGAGGAAGAAAGTGTACAATGTTACATCTTGTACTAGCTACTCCATGGCGTTTTTTGGTCAAGAGTGTCCATCTGCAATACCATTTTGAATGGTAAGTCACTTGATTCTGCACATTATGCAGTTGTTGAAGGACGTGATCAGCTACTGAACTTGCTGTTGAAGGACGTGATGAGCTGCTGAACTTCCATCTGCACCATCGTCACAAAGTTTAGTGCCTGAACGAAACAGGAAAGTAGGAAACGAATTCTGGTACCGAACTCATTCTCTGAATGTAATGTCCTCCAGGATTTATGCACTTTGGTTCTGTTTCAGAGTTGCCCAGGGCGTTAGTAGCAGTGGACGCCGAGCACCCGGAGGGCAACGCTGGACAACGTCACAACGACTACAAAGTGCTGCAACAGCACTGTGCTTTCTTCGACTCACGTTGGCGATGGTATCATTTTCCCTCAGGAAACCTACGAAGGTAAACGCCCTTCTTTTTTTAAAAATATATCTGTACTCTTCCCTCACTCTAGTGAAGGAAATGCAGGTTGGATTCACCGCACCAAGCAAGGCAACGACAGTGAAGCCAAGACGAGGGCCAATGCCATGACGTACCTCGCAAGCAAGGAGGCCAGCCGCGGCATCTACGACGGCAGCTTCTTCGACTAGATCGTGGCTTCTGAAGGACGAGCGGGGGTTTGCAAGCAAGGAGGCCAACGCGGCATCAACGAAGGCAGCTTCTTCGACTCGATCGAGCAGGAGATCAAGAAAGGTGACAATAAGTAATTCAAGGAAGTTGAGCTGCGGAGAATCAACCCAAGCAACAATCGCCAGTAGATGTGCACTAGTTAGCCGTATGTACAGAGATGACTACCGGTATAGAACTCATCATCGAAATTTGAAATTCTAACTTTGAAACTCACTAGGATTTTGGGTCGGAGTTTTGGCTCACATGTTTGAGTTCCAGGGATCCCTGGGCACGTCGGAGTCGATGGTCGGGAAGGAGAAAGACCAAAGGAGGCGCGGCGCGCCATCCGGTGAGTCGAACTCGATTCAGGTACGCTTTCTCCGCCCTAAACCCTAAACCGTTGGAATTCTCTCTCGGACGCAGCAATGTTGAGCACTGGCCTCTGCCGCAGCTTCAGGGCATCGCTGCTCCCGCACTCGCGACTTCACCCCGTCGACGCCGATCAGCAAGTCGCCGCGCACCTCCGAGCCGTCGTCGAAATGTGCCACTCGATCTCAAGCCCCTCCGCCAGCGCGTTCCGGAGCTTCCACCGATTGAATCGCCATGGCCATGATGAATTGCGAAGGAGCACTAGATGAGGTTTCACAATTGGAGTGTGACTGCAGTGGAGCGTGAGTGTTGCAAAAGATGAATCGGGGAGATAAGAGTTCTACTACTTAAAAGAACAAGCAAGGAGGTAGGAGAAGGAAGTATTTGTTGCATCTGGCGCGCATTGATCATGCAGCTGGAGGGGAGCAAAATCAGAGGAGCTTGGCGTTGAGTGCCTTTCATGACTCAGGTTGTTTCACAGGAAAGAATATCTTAATACCTTTTTTAGTGCCTCTCTACCTCTAATAGTAACTGTAATCACGATCTCAAATCTTTTTGACTTTGTCACTCTATTTCCGCAAGGTAATGACAATTTTTGAGTTTTCGACATTATAGTTGTATATTTTCACAAAATTTCGGCAATTGTGACCTTGAATTTTTTTTAAATTTTGGCATGCATGATTTTAATTATTTTTTGCCGGAGCTGCCCTTGAAGTACGGTATACATGTGTATGTTTTGGTTTGAAGGATTTGGATAAATTTTGATGGTGTTTTTGTTGAAGTATGTGGTGGTTTGTTTAAAGATTGTTGGGTATTTTGTTGGTATGTTTGGTATATGTTTTTTTCTTTTTAGTACTAAAGGTGTAGTATAGTCTATGTATATTGTGGCCGTTCCATATGTTTTGTATTTTTGGTGTTTTGGTTTTAATGTTTTGTTTATGTTTGTACGTAAAGGTGTATCGTTGTTGGGTAGTGGTTTTGTTTTTGGTATGTATTTGGTAGTAAAGAGGTTGGTTTTGGAATATTTGCTGAGATATTTGTACAGGGTTTTTATTTGTTGGTTTAGGATGGTCAGGATGAGAGTATGGTTTTTTAAATACATTTGGAACTTTTTTGTTTGTTTTGAGTGTAGGTTTAGAGTAGAGAGTTTAGTTTTGGGATTCTATATTTTGATTTTTGTTATTTTTATTGTGATGATTAAATTAAGTTTTATTATTATTATTTTTTTGTTTTTGCTTCTGATTTTTGGTTTAATATTGTTTTTAATTTTTTGTTTTTTAATTTTTTAATTTTTTTTTAAAGTCTTTATGTTTTTGTTTATTTTATTTGGATTTTTCTTTGTTGATGTTTTTTTGTGTTTGTTTTTTTATTTGTTTTTATATTTATTTTTGTATTTATGATGGGTTTCTTTTTTGTTTTTATTTTTGTTATTATTATTATTGTTATTTCTTTTCATTTCTGTTATGATAATATTACTATAAGTTTGTATATTTATTCGGAAGAGCATGGGTTGTTTTTTGTTGTTTCTTGTTTTTGTGTTGTTCTTGTTGTTGTTGTTGTTTTTTTTTGTTTTGTATTATTAATATGTATTAGAAATACTGAAAAAACTATCGCGTTGTTGGATATAATTAGTTTGACATGTCCATGGGATTTTCGATGGCCTCCATCTGTCTTCGGTTGGCGTCTTCTTCTGCATCCATAATTGTTTGGATGAGGTTTGCTCTCAAGCTCTTGATTTCTCCTCTAAGTGTCCTTGTCATTGCTGCTTGTACCGTGTCTACATATAGCCGTGCTTCTTGTACAATCTCTCCTTTCATGATGCTCATCTCTTTGCGAATCTCTTCAATGGTGTTAGTTGATCCCTTGTTGACTGCCACTTCTACCACTTTATTAAGGTCCTCTTGATTAAGACCTTTGTTTGGACCATTCTCCATGGCGATTTCCGCATTTGCTACTGCGGTATTCATATCATTAAACCCTAGTTTGACCAATGCTTCTTGGGAAGGGGCATTACTCCCATCTGGACTTTTTGGATGGGCAATGAATTCCACATACTTCCCAAAGATTTTGGCACTTGTTCTCACATGTTTTTTATACACGGCCGCATTCAAGCATTGGACATTGTAAATACCAACATGCTTACCTTTTTCAAGTTTGAAATAGGTCCCTACAACATTTTCCTTGCCAAGTATTGCTTTGATCCCTTCTTCAAGCATTTCGATATTCTTGGTTTTTTAAGGTTCTTTGCAATTAGAATCAAAGCATTCTTTTTTGCAATCTCCTCCTCCCCCAATTTCCCTTTGCTTGCAAATCTAGGCTCAAATATTTCATTCAAGAATGCTACTTTGTGCGTCTTGACTTTCTCAGCTTGATCTGGTGATGGTGTTTTCACCCAAGCAAAGTCATGTTCTTTCTTCTTTTGGACATCGGTTAGTTCGAAGTCATACCCTCTAGCAAAGCTGTCGGCCACAATTTGATGGTGGAGGGTAAACCATTCTTTTCCTACTAGATTCTCACCCGTGATTTTGACGGAGATGAGGATTGCAAGGGCTAGGGGATCGTATAATTTACATACTTTTCCCAAGTGGGAGATCCCTTCATCTAATTTTAGAATGAAGGATCTTCGCCCTTGCAAAAGCTCTCTTCCGTCAATTTCTGGGTGTTTGAGATGGATTTTGATGCTACCACTCCAATTGGTGCTTTTGTGGTAGCACATGATTGCAATTGGTTCCCCCAACACATCCTCTATAGGGATGTTCATCTCACATAGTCTTTCCACAACCATCTCATGAATACTATCTCTAGATAGTATTTGGTCACCGATTTGGAAGTGGATTGAGATGTGGTAGTCAGGGGCAAAGCCACTCTCATCAACCTCATCTTCACTTGGAAGTTGGGTTAAGTTGAAATGGTTTCCCATTTTTCCATCCGGTCTTACTGAAGGCCACTCCTCTTGGAGTATGTATGGAAAGGAGGGTATTGCCAAAAGGCATTGTTCTGCCTCCTCTTTGGTCATTCCAGGTTTCATCAATTCTTCTATTGGAAGAAGAGACACTTTAGGCATGCCACAATCTAATGCAATAGTATTCATAGACTTGAAACCTAGCCAATATTTTGAGTGTTGACAAGCTAGTTGCCTTCACTTTTTTGTGGATTGGCATGTTTCCCATTTCAATATGACTTCGTTTTGAGGGGGACTCCCTCCAACGTTGACCTCAACCAAATCGACCATTTCTACAGCCTTTGATGATGAGGTTATATCTTATGAGCACAACATAATAAACCAAGAAGATAGCCAAGTAGAACAATAGTGTTTCAATGACATTGCTAAC
This sequence comes from Bryoerythrophyllum caledonicum, assembly GCA_963971425.1. Lineage (NCBI taxonomy): Eukaryota > Viridiplantae > Streptophyta > Bryopsida > Pottiales > Pottiaceae > Bryoerythrophyllum > Bryoerythrophyllum caledonicum. Next base: position 911,922 of record OZ020518.1, on the reverse strand, counting down.
GTTTTATGATGTTGGAGCTTGACTTCTTCCCACAACTTACTTTGTGGGCTTGTTCAAGGCAAGACATCCACATAAAATGTCAACAATACTCTAGGACTTATACCTATGCAAATGGACCCGACCACACAACCACTGCGAGATGTGCCCTTTAAATCAAGGTCGCACCTGAAGTAACCAATGTTTATACAAAGATTCGTGTAATTACAAGTTGGGCAGTCTTCATAATAGACTGAAGAGTAGGAAGGGGATAGGGTGTAATATACTACTGCATTTGGTGGTTTGTCAGAACCTTTTACCTCAAATAATGCTGAGTTTGTGGGGTGGTCGCCTGTTATTTCCAGAGTCTCCCTTCTGTTCGTACTGCTTGGACGAGGGCTCCTACGGTCACGGATTGAGGTCGCTCCTGAGCCTTAGTCTGGGTCCGTTCGCTCTTGTTATGCTCGAGTTGATTCGCTTCTTGGTCTTCTGTTCTGCTCTCTTTCTGCGATTGGATGTTTTGGTAGGGTTTTGTGGATTGGTGTCGTCTGCTGATCCCTGTAAAAAACTTCACAATGTTCGTACCGACGTGAGTGTTTAAAGGCGCGTCTAGCTTTTGCCCTAAATCAAACGAAGAGAGGTGATAGAGGGTTGTTGTGTCTTCACTTCTGTTGTCCGTGTTGGGTGTCCGGGGAAACATGTGCTTCCAATCGTCAGCCTGCACTCTGCTGCCGCTGAGTGAGTTTGGGGTCGAGGCAGGCAGGTACGTTTGCTCTCCGGTCCGTTGTTCCCTTCTATCTGCTGGTGTCGGAGGTCTCTGGCGTTGCATGTCTCTTGCGTATGTTGCTTGTCTTGGCTGGTACTTCCTCTTGCATCTACTACCGAGTCCTCCGTCTCTGCAAGACCTGCGAGTAGTGATGCACCTCTGGGGTGCGACGAAGGGCAACAAGAAGTGGGGGTGGGGTGTCTTGCACGTAGTGGAAGTGCGGCGCATGGAAACAACAAGAGAGGATTTGATTAGAGGGTAGGAGTTGTATTTGTACCTTGTCTTGTGGTAGGGTTTGGTGGATGTCACAGTTGTTGACGTATGATTTTTTTGTTGCCATTGAAGTTGGTTAGGTTTACCTTCTGTGCGCTGCCTTGACGGTCGTTTGATTGGAATATGTCAGTTACAGTGGAGTGGCGGCTGCTGAGTCTTTTCTTGGAGTGTTTTGATGTCTTGGTGCCGGTTAGGGTTTTTGTAGAGCCGTTGGAGGGAGCTCACATGATGGCGCGGTCTCTACTGTGAATTGATTCGTGCCTACGAGTTGATAGTCCTGCAGCTTGTGTTTTTGTCTTGCGCTGGGTCTTGGTCCTGGGAGGTCACATACCAACTTGGTGAGAGTTTTTGAGAGATTGTACGTACCTTTGTTTTCATGTGTCTTGTCTGCTTTTCTTTATTCTTTGTGATGGTTTGTTGTTGTTGCCCCTTTTTCTTCACTCGGTGTTTGCCTTCTTTTTTCTTTGCAGTGTTTCTGGAATTCGTCATTTTTTTGGCTTCAACATTTGTCCCTTCTGATAACATGCTGTGTTTGTTAGCTGGGTGGGAAGGACAAGTGGGGTTGAGTTTAAGAGAGCTTACGTGGGAGACGTCAATCTTCTTGGTGCGTCTTAGAGTCTTCTCGTTGCGTTTCCTTTGTCGCTGGTGATGACTGTTTCGCTTGGTGTATTCCTGAATGGGAGCGTTGGTGTATTCGTCTTGGCGTGGGTTCTTGTGGGGAAGGCTCTTGTAGTCTGGTTGTAGTCTGGTTGTAGTCTTCTGTTGTCGGTGATGTAGGTTGCAGTGAGGATTGAGCGTTGATCTTGATTTTGATCTTCTTTAGGAGCTTCTGCGAACATATGATCTACATATGGGCTGTATTAAGATGTTAGTTTGGGGTATGGAAGACTTACCTTGTTCTATTTTTGTTGTAGGCCAGTGGTCTCCTTCCATCGCCAGGGCGGGTTTCGTTTCTGGCCCTTCGCTGTGGTCGGTGTTGGTGAGAAGTGCGTATTCTTCTTTGGGTGCGAATGCTGTAGCTTGCATGCTGCAACTGGTTCTGTATGTCTTTGCATGTCTTCACGAGGCGCGGTCGAAGTTGATCCGCTGAGTTCCGTTGGCTTGATTCGGCTTGATCTTGCAAATTGGTGTTGGCGGGGCGTGTTGATCTTGTGTGTGTGGTTCTGAGGTGCAGTCGAGGTTGGGCCTGATCTTTCGTGTTCTTGCTGTTGCAAGGGTTCCACGAGGGGGAAGATCTTGAGTGTGACAGTGTTCAGGACACTTTTTTTGTGACGCTGGAGTTCTTCAGTGGCGCGCTAGTGTGTTGGTGGAGCGGGCGAGGCTGTGTTGGTTCGACTCTTCGTTGGTGTGTTGGTGGAGCGGGCGGGGTTGTGTTGTTTTGAAACATCGTTTGTTTGTCCTTGTTGGTGGTGGCGGCGTTCGGGTCCTCGTGTATGCATTCTAGTTTTGAAGCTGCACCCCCCTGTCGCGATCTCGATGTGCGTCCCAGTTTCGGAGCTATTCCCACTGGTCGAAGCTTCTCTGTGTCTCTATTTTGGAGCTGCGCTCCCTTGTCGAGTTTTCTGTATGCGTCCCTTTTTCGGAGCTGCGCCTGTCTGGTGGAGTTTCTGTGTGTCGTTGCCTGTGTCGGTGGGGAGTGTTTTTTCTTGTCTGTCCCTGCTTGTTACAGTTGTGAGTGCAGTGTAGGCTAGGTCCGCTAGTTGGTGTTTGGCCACGCCCTCATCTGTACTTGTGCACCTCTACTTTACACATTTGTGAGCCATTTTGTAAAATCATATCATTTCTATGAAGTTCCGAAATATAAGACATAAGAAGAACGATAATTGAAAGAATAGGTAAGAGCTTAGCTGAAACAATTGCTTGCTGGAGTTTTGGTTGTTGTTGATGGTGAGGCATCGCTTGCATCCTTTGCTTGTTGTTGTTGTGCATCTACTATTGCTTTGCCAGGCTTGGAGAGGCGTTGGTATCGATGTTTCTTAGACCACTTCTAACACTAGATCCAGATCTAGAAGATGTCAATGTGCAAGTTTGAGTTGGATCTAGTAGGTTATGGTCCAACACAAGGTGCTCGCAACAGATTTCCTTTTCCCCCTCGTACTAGATCCAAGACATCTCTTTGTGCAATTCGTAATCTAGATCTGGATCTAAAAACCCCTCTCCAATACTAATGCCACTAGAAACATCAATAATCACTGAAGCTAACATGTTTGGGGTTGGTGGTGAGGCCCAGCAACTCTCACTACAACATGAAGCAAATGTGACTAACTCCATGCCCCTGCTCACCAGGTTTTGCGGAGCTACTCCTCAGTCATCTCCTCATCCAAAATTGCACACTTCATGACCCAATGTCGATAATGACTGGTGTTTTCAAATTTTGAGTTATTGGTTTTAGGCCACTTCATGCATCATTTCAAGCATTTGCCATTTTCATGCACCCCGCCATGCACACTCTACTTATCGGAATTGGGTGCCTCTACCTTAGTGTCGGTTCCCATTTGACCTTTCCGGTCGTCGTCTTCGACATCCTTTGAGTTTCCTTCCCCTCTCTTGGTTTTCAGCTGATTGTGTTTGCCCTCTTGGAGCTTTTGCGTCTCGGGCTCGGTGTCGGTTTTTGATAGGGATCTCATGTCTTGTTGTGTTTTGTTTTCCATTTAATCATCATGCATCAGGTCTTCAAAGTTCAGATTTCACATGCATAATGAAGCTGCTCTTACTTGTGATTGGTGCAATGCCTCTACATGAGGAAATTGAGTCTTCCTGGCTAATGAGATTAGCCATCTTACTCTTGCCAACTAATCTAAAATACCCTAAATCCTAAACCTTGGCAATGCCCATCGACTCCCTACAAGGATCAAGTTAGCCTTTTAAGGTCTATGGGGGACCATATATATAGTCATGTATTTTACTCTTAGAATACAGAAAATACATTAGAATTTAGCAAGACATACACCTTTGGATTGAAGATTCTTCAACTGACATCTTTCATTTGGAGGTCATTTCAATATTTGAACTTTAACATGTTCAAGTACGACCATACACGTAGAATACATGACTATTTTGCAACTTCTCAAACATCTAGCACGTGCAATAATTATCTAAATTTGAAATTCCATGTGCCATTGGATTGGGCTCAATCCAAATACAAGCTTTGGTAACTATTATATACATCAATTCTTACACCTTGTATATCAAATACACAAAAAAAAATCATGTTGCAACCCAAATGTGGCTTCTCATACCTTTAATCCTTTGGAGCCCATGAGACCCAAAATGGGACTCTAGAGAGGTTCAATCTCAATTTGCATGACATCCATGAGGAGAGAGGATGGAAACCTAAAGTTCATATTTGTGCACACATTACACAAACACTCCGCAAAATTCAGATCATGATTTGGAGTTACAGAACTCATGGACAAGCTAGGAATACAACACAAAATACACATGAGACATTATGTTTTGTATGCAATGAGAGATACACAAAGTTCTGTATGGGATGTCTCTTAGTTCCATACTACTAACCCATGCCTGGTGGGTATAGACTTAGTGGTGGAATGAACGGACACTTTATTCACGCCGGCGCCTTAGCAGGGACCGGCGCCTTAGCTGGGATGTCTCTCTGTGCGATGAGATGTCTTTCTGTAACTCTGTGCGATGAATATGCAATGTCTGGTGTATTTTGTGAGTTCTGATTTTGTGTGCGATGAGTATGCGGTGTCTCTCTTTGCCATGCAATGTCTGTCTCTGACTGTGTGATGAGATATATATACAGATGTTATAAGGTGTTTAGATTTTCACATGTGGAATGTGAAATATGAACACAAATCACGAATTTGTGTTCTTGTATTAAGTTCTGATTTTGTGTTCTTGTAATGTGTAACGTGTTTTGGTTCATGTAATGTGTTCTAATTATAGAGTGTTTATTTAATGTGTGCGCAAATCTGAACATCACATTTCACAACCTAATTCCTCATGGATTTCATGCAAATTGAGTTTTAACACCTCCAGAGTCCCATTTTGGGTCTCCTAGGCACTAGAGGGTTGAGGGTTAAAGCTGCAAACTAAATTGATCAGAGGCAAAGTCAAGCCCAGCATACTTGATAAGGTTAGCCTCCCTATAACCAACAAAAATCCATAGCCAACGCTTATAAAATTGGGGTATATTCAACTCCTTCCATGCCATTACAACCAACTAAGCTCCAAATGGAGGTTTGCTATTCGTCAAGACCCTTACTTTTGGTCGTTGGTTATGGGGGGTACCTACTGGCCACCCACTAAACATGGCTGCACAGTTTGAAAATTCATAACTAATTCAGTTTTCATCAAAACAAAAAAAAAATGAAATCACTTGGGTTGGAATTGTAATTCTATTGGCTACCACTGAAAAATAAATAAAAGTATAATTATCTCATCTCCCCATATATGCACATTCCTTAACTTATCGGTTTTAGGGGGGCTTACCTTAGCGCAAACTAGAAGCTGACAGAAACTAATCACTGTTCCCAGAATCCCAGGCTGAGGACTATTGAGCTAAGGAGCTCAATAAAACCCATACAAACAAGGTTGTCAGGATTAAATCCACAACATTAGTTTATGGAATTTAAAACTTGAAATTATGATGCTCTATGCATGAGGGCATCACCACACTAACAGCATTCCATGAGTGTCTGACTTTAAGAGAGAAACTCATTGCATTTTACCATAAATTGAGGATCATTGACCTAAGTACATGATTCAGATCAGGTCGCTATGATTAAATCCACAACGTTAGTTTACAGACTTCAAATCATTTTTTTTATGATTCCGGATGCATGGGGCATCAGAATGCTAACAGCATTTCATGAGTGTTTGAATTCAATGCATTTACGATAAATTCTGACACTATAATTACAATCATTTCACGTAATGCAAATGTCCTCCCCTCCTCTTGCATCGTGGTGCTCCAGTGGGTGCTCAATTTCAATGGGTTGCGTGCAGTTACATTACAGTACTCAAGGTCAGGTTTTTGCACTATACTACCAAATATTTAATAATCTATTAAAATAGATGTTTGGCAAACGGATATTTTAAAAAGAGATTTTTCCACTGAGCCATAAAAATGATAATAATTTCCAAAAAAATTGTAAGCTATTTTTAATTTTTCTTTTCGTCTCCTTAGCTCAATAGGAGATTTTAAAAATAGCTTACAATTTTTAATTTTCATCCAATTTTTTTTTTAGTGAGGAATTTATTGAATGTATAAGTATTAGATGATGATGAAACTTGCCTCATTGAGGTAATCATGTTTTATCTAAGAAAGAAAATGCTTGTGACATGGGATCTCAATGTAGTGTATATGACAAACTTCTAGTTTTAGGTTAAAATCTGAATTTGATCCATTAAATTGATGTTTTTTGAACTTGAGTCCAACTAGTGAAATGAAGTTTATGAAGTCTAGTTTCCATTCCAATTTGAAATTCTAAAAAATACGTAAAATTGAATAAGTTATTGCAATTTGAAATTGGACCTATAACCGAGTTTCTATTTTTAGCTGAACACGAAAATTTCATTTACACCACAGGTTTTGGCTCTACAATGTGCACCTCTGGAGAAATTTTCAGAATTTTTAAGCACAATTTGTACTTATTATGATTTTCTTCACTTTTTCTTCAAGAAATCACAATAATTTCAAATTTTCACAAAAAAATCTGAGATTTTTGTGACATAAGCAGAACATGTGATTGCATCTCTGAAAAATGAAAAAAAATAAAAATCACGCTTGTATTGAATGAAAAATTAGAGCACCCAGTTAAATGAAATTGGGAGTTTTCCACGGTCATAGGCTCCAGGCGTTTAAGGGTTAAGGCAGGGAGTATTGAGTGTATGATTTTCCTCACGCAGTGTCCAAACGACATTGGGGGGCCTAGGGTACAGTGGCAAGGCACAATTTAGAACCGCTTCAGTGACTCTTGGTCTTTGTGTCTACAAGAATTTTTAGGCAAATTGGCTAGTTTTTTATGAAGAAAGAGAGCATGTATGCAGACAACCTATCATGAGATTGCATCCGATTCTCTCTGCTGTTAGTCGCATGAATTTTGTCGTTGCCTACGCAATGAGCACTGCTTGCTCCATTGCAAAGACGTCGGGAGCGTGATCAAATTAAGTGCAATTCCTTAGAAACATGGTGCAACAACCACGCTCTGGCCTTCCTGGCCTTAAGGATTAAAGTCGCTCAAGTTGGGGAGTAATGTCTTGGAGTTAAATCAGAATTGAAGAGCCTATTAACCCGTAAAGGCCCAAGGCATTTCTATCACCAGAAACACTTCAAAATTGCTTGTTCTAGTGCAATGAGTAATGAGGTAATCAAAACCCTTTTATCTCTACATCAAACCATAGGATCTAAATAAAGACTTATTTGTTAACGTCCTCATAACATTTCATCAACTTTGACCGCACGGATAGAAAAGTATAGAAAATCTCACATTCAATAGATTGTCCTAGAAAAAGTTATGGAGTAGCTTGATGTGCTCAGTTTCCTCATTTGATATTCAAAACCCTATAAATTTTTCATAAAATATTGGATTTAGAAAAAAATTAGACTCACACAAAGATTTAGCAGTGTCCATCCATAGTAAAAATTTCAAAAAGGAATGTTATAAAATGACAGCATAGGAATCTGCCCAAACCTTCAAGAGTCCCCGGAGAAGACTGTTGGGCCTTTAGGGGTTAAAGTAATCAAAATGTTTACCAATATTACTAACAATAATAAATTAGGTCCCAAAAAACATGTTGTAAAAAAAATGCTATAATATAATATTTTATATATATAATTAATTTTAGATTTTGGAATTTCTTCAAGGGCAAGAGTTTTAAAATTAATGGATCTGAAAATGATTCTCTCTGAGGAATTTGTTTTAAATTTTGGATTTGAATGTAATCTCTTCAATTTCTTGTTGTCGAGCTTGCTTACACACTATCAACAAATTGTAGATGGTAGGAAAAATCAAAGGACACAAAGATGAAAAAAATGGTCTAAGATGAATTAAATTCTCAAATGACAGTAGAGAAGGTATCCAAAATGAATGGAGTGGGTGGTGGTTCAATTCTATTTTGAAGTCAACTTATATTGGTAGTGAAACTGTAGATTTATGGAGGGTGTACTATTTTATCAATCAATATAATCTTGCATGAAATTCATACTTCAAATGGACAACACATGAAGTAAACTTTCATGCATATTATTTAATGAATTTTCAACTTTTGTCAACTTGATTGTATACAAAGATGTTCCAAGACCATACAAATCAAAAAAAAGTTTTATAATTGATTAGAGAGATCAATTTTCATTGTACAATAGGGTGACATTCAAATTGGCCGTTTAGTAGTTCCAGGGATAGTATCCTTCACTGCTGCCAACTTTGACACCCTCCCCAAAGCTGAGAAATTGTTATTTTACCTTGAAACTTTGGGGACACCATCATCTTTATGTTGAAAACATGCATACCAAATTTCAAGTCCAGGAAACTTATACAAAAAAACTTATGCAAGATCTACCAACATGGGATAGCTGTGAGAAAAGTGTCATAGCGGCCAACTTTGACACCCTCCCAAGAATTGAGGAAATTTTTTTTGCCCATGAAATTTTTGGAGCAAAAACATTTTTATGTTGTTTGCATGTGTGGAAAATTTCAAGTCCAAAAGACCGATACAAAAAATAATATTCCAAATCTACCAACATGTGTAGTTTTGAGAAACAAATGGGAAAACCATTTTACTACTTCCAACTTTGACGCCCTCCTTAGGATTGAATTTTTGTTGATACATAGTGAAATTTTTGGCACAAGATCATCTCTACGCTGGTAACATGTGAGATAAATTTCAAAGCCAAAAGATGTACACAAAAAAGTTATTCCATATCTACCAACGTGTATGTCCTCCATTAGCGTCAATCACTGCTAGTAACCTAGAGGGCATAGAATGACATAGTTGAAGGAGCTTTGTACCATTGACTAACTTCCACTCTCTTTCAAGAACTACCTTCAACACATCTAAGCTTCTAGGGCATTGTTTGCCATGTTGCACAACATCTTTTAACATCCTCCAAACGTTCTCGATTGGATTGAGATCGGGAGAGTTTACAGGCCAGTTGAGCTTTTCGAGAAGGTGGCTTTGTCTCCATTCGTCACATATTTTGCTCCTATAGACGGGTGCCCCATCTTCCATAAGCACTCCTTGTGGAATTTGACCCATGAAATGAACCAATTTGGCATCGTAAACCACTTCTATAAAATCCTTAGCAGAACGTTGACCTTTAGGCATAAAGACAAGTTCAGACTTTTGTCCTCCGGCAAATGCGCCCCAAATCATTAAAGAAGTCCTTCCACTTTTAAAAGTAGGAGCTAGACAATTTGATGAATAACGCTCGTATGCACTTCTCCAAACATGAATTTGCCGAGAATTTTTTCCAATTTCAAAAGTAGATTCATCTGTCCAAACAACACGCTCCCACTCTTTTGCACTCCATCCACGGTACTTCTGAGCAAAAGCTAATCGTTGAGACATGTGACGAGGTGTCAAAAAAGGTTTTTTGACTGCAATTCGACTAAAAATGCCATTTTTATGTAAGACCCTTTGAATAGTACGTCTACACAGTTGAGTAGGACATGCATTGGTAATCTCTGAGAGTGAAGAGCAACGATGAATTTTTGAGTAATGCACAATACTACGAACATCTCTATCACTAAGCTTTTTAGCGTGACTTCCACCGCAAGGTTTGCGTTTGTAGGTTCCATCTTCTCTAAATGTTTTTACTAACCTTGTAACTGTTCTAATAGGAACTCCAATTGTAGCTGCAATTTGAACTCCTGTAAATCCTCCCTCACTCAAACCTATGATGCGAGCACGAATTTCATCTGAAATTGCCATCATAAACTTATAGAGTGCGTGATGCTAGCTACAGCAGTAGAGTAGGGGTTAGAGCATAGCAAGGGGGAGAGAAGGGGGCCAAGGGGCTAGAGCAGAGCAAATGGGGTTGCAGGATTGACACGTGACAATTGGCACATGAAGGAGAACAGGGCTGGAGCAGAGCAAGGGGGAGAGAAGGGAGCCAAGGCGCTGGAGCAGAGAGGAGAGAGAAGGGTCGCCAAAACACAAGCCCATATGCATACATGAAAAATCGTTTTGCTCTTAATCACTCATCATGTATGCCCAATGTGAATCAACACTCATGCATCCCACAATACAACACTCTCTGTTTTGAGGATTGTCTCAACATTCAGTCTATCACAAATCACACACACCATTCCCTTTACATAGTGTTCAATAGATATTTAGAAGAAAAATTTGTCATGTGTCTAATGCACACTTTATGGCCAAGTGGATTCTTCTGCATGGAACACCTCTTCACTTCTTCATTTAGATGTTATTGATCTTTTTGAGAAGCATTTATGTTTGGTGGCTTACTCACATGATTGAGTTCAATGAAAAAGCATGAGGTGTCAAAGATATTTTGACATTTTCAATATGACCTTCAAATTGTTTATCATAGTTACACATGTTGATAGATATGGAATAACTTTTTTTATGTATGTCTTTTGGCTTTGACATTTATCCCACATGTTACCAGCATAGAGATGATCTTGTGCCAAAAATTTCACTATGTATCAACAAAAATTCAATCCTAAGGAGGGCGTCAAAGTTGGAAGTAGTAAAATGGTTTTCCCCTTTGTTTCTCAAAACTACACATGTTGGTAGATTTGGAATATTATTTTTTGTATCGGTCTTTTGGACTTGAAATTTTCCACACATGCAAACAACATAAAAATGTTTTTGCTCCAAAAATTTCATGGGCAAAAAAAATTTCCTCAATTCTTGGGAGGGTGTCAAAGTTGGCCGCTATGACACTTTTCTCACAGCTATCCCATGTTGGTAGATCTTGCATAAGTTTTTTTGTATAAGTTTCCTGGACTTGAAATTTGGTATGCATGTTTTCAACATAAAGATGATGGTGTCCCCAAAGTTTCAAGGTAAAATAACAATTTCTCAGCTTTGGGGAGGGTGTCAAAGTTGGCAGCAGTGAAGGATACTATCCCTGGAACTACTAAACGGCCAATTTGAATGTCACCCTATTGTACAGTGGAAAGATTCTTAGAGACAAATTTCAATCAACTTTTGGACCAACATCATTCTCCATATTTATGAAATACTACATAGTATGTGACATTGTATTTGTAAATATATCTTGTATTTGAGTGTATATGGTGTAATTGGCGATGTATTTCAATGTATTCCAAGAATTCTATAACTCATAATTATGACCCATATTTTGAAAAGTATAAGGTATACCAACCTAAGACTACTATATTTAGCAATGTGCATATATGGAGAACCCAAATAATTATACATTTATTTTTCAATGATAGAAAATAGAATCAAAATCTCAACCCATGTGATTTCATATTTTTCCAATGAAATTGAATTAGTTATGAATTTTCAAAGTGTCCTGCGGCCTGCCACTTTAGCCTAATTCTACCTAGACTAGGTACCCCCATGAGCGCCGGCCAAAAGTCAGGGGTCTTGACCAATAGTATGCCTTAATTTGGAGCTAACAAGGAGTGATTAGGTGGTAATGAGGTGAATATGGGGTGGAATTGAGACTAAACATAAAGCAGATGCACATGACGATCATATGGGGCTTCATCTCCCAGATATGGTCCCTAAAAGTCCGGGTTGGACTCCTCATGCCCACACTAGTTTCACGGTAAAATCTGATGTGGTTCCTATCCAAACCATTTGGTTACCCTCTTTTGATTTACCTTTGTAACCATACTATTACCACAACGTTCCCATTGCGTTCCCAATAAGTTCCCATGTCGCTCCCCGGAATTCCCCACCATGTTCCCAAATGTGTTCACTAGCATTTCCCTGTTCCCAATGCGTTCCTCATGTCTCCGCACACTTGTGCATGAGCTAATAGAGTGGTAGTGTTAGGAAGGTGGTGGTCATGGGGGTATACCTTACTTACAATGTGTGTGCAAAGTTCAAACGTCAATACAACCATTAAGTAATTACATTCCTATAATGCCCAAAGGGTGAAAATACATAGGAAGAGTGTAGAAAAACATGTATCTTACTGTAGGCCATGATACAATCCGTGTCCATAGTCCTTGGTCGAGTCAAGAAGCCTAACTTTTTCCCCACCTTTTCCTCTTTGTCTTTATACACTCTCACAAATTCTCATTTGTCTGTTTGGAAAAAGTTGTTGCCCCAAAGTCGTCCTTGTACGTGGCAAGAAAAGATTCTTAAATTGATGAACCCAACTTTTCACTCACTGCCACAACTGCAAGGTAGAAGTACATGGAATGTGTCACCATGTGATCAACACTTGCATGGGTGGCCAATTACCATATGTCACATTATGTGAGCAAGACGACACTCTGCTTCAAAGGTTCGCTTGCACTGCAAGCACGGGGTCACACTGTACTTTTTGAATTGAAGGGGGACAATAGGCACCATGAACTCATTTGAAGATTATTTTCATGAAGTTTTTTATATAATTTGTTCTCTACTAATTAATAGCTAGAAAATTTGTTAATAAAACATCCTCTATTGATGTCTAAAGGGCTTGCAAAAAGTTCAATTTTGTTGGAATTAAAACATTCGTTTATATCCCTCACATGGTATTGCACACCCTAAAAATTAGATTTGTTTAAAAACCTCATTGTAATGCTAAAAATAATTTTTGAGCATTTAAAGAAATACATTTTAAAATCTCTTTCATTATCCATGGACTTTTTAGTTCACTTTATTGTGCTTTGACCTCCATGTATTTCCAACTCTTACATGACGATTATTGATTGAATAAGTGAGCACCATTCTAATCAAGGATATAAATGAGTTGTTAACCAATTATGATTTCTAATGTAAGTCACCTTTGGCTAAAATCAAGGGCAAGGAAAGGGGAAATTTGATGTAATCCATTATTCATTGTTTCTAATGAGATCCTTATTTCTCTTTTCCACTTTCCACTTTAGTCTCTCACTATTTCATTTTCCACCTAGGCACAACCACTATTTGATATTATGAGTAACAAATGATATGTGTTTAGCCACTAAATAAGATCATTTGCTCATCTAAAGCCACTGGTAGATTAGCTCAATGGCATTGACACTTCAAATAGCTCTTCAAATAGCTGACAAAGGTTCAAGTCTTAACGGCAAGTGGTGGCTACTACCATGGTCCATCCAAACATGGTAGAGGTCTCAAGACCTTTTTGTAAGGATACCCTCAAAATTCTCTTGGGAGAGAATATGTCCGTTATTTTGAAGGCACTTAGTCATAGGATAGAGGCATATTTATTTGCACTATCTTCGACAAACAGTGAACACTTGATTTATACGGTTGATTTAGCTTCCCAAATCAGCCACCCCTATTGGCATTCTAGGAAAATCTATGCATGTTCGCAAACCAATATAATATGTGAAATGCCACCAAAGTTCAATGTGAAACAAGTGTCATTCTAATCCTTTCACTAATCTACAAAAATTGAAAACATAACTAATACCTTTGATACCATCCCTTGAAAAAGCATATTCTCACCGATTTGGGTACCTTCCACCTTGTTGACATCACATCAGAATTTTAAACGCGGATCTCCATATCAACCCTAGTCGAGCGTGGGTTGGGCGTGAGGTGCAGTGGAGTGGCTGCCTCGACCCCAGAGCCTTGCGTTGCAGCCCGCTATCCGTGCCCGTTGTGCCATGGTGGCGCCCCGCCACACTGTCGCGTTCCACGTCTGGCATGCGTGCCACGATGGCGGATCCTACCACATCGTCGTTCCGCCAAGCTGGCGCCCCCCGCCCGCGAGGCTCCGCCACCCGATTGTCAGCCCTCATCCAACCCCCATTCACATCCGCCGGACTAACCGTACCAGTCAACAACCCCACTTCAATCTTTTTGGACATCACTTCCACCTATGCTCTTAGGTGTCCAAATCACTTGAAGGCGCCCTTCTCACAGGGCATTAAGTGCGCTATCAATACAACCGTCGAAGATGGCAAATCCTCCAACTTCAGGGTTTTGCTCTCATCAACGGCTGCAGACCGGGTTTTTTTTCAACGTGTTTGTCTGAGCAATCCTATTGTGAGCATTAAGGTTTTGGAGGGCAATTCATTGGTGTTTGAATGCATAGAAAGAAGCGGTTGTTTAGGGGCGGGTTTTGTGAAGCATCTTTGAAAAATGGGCAAATGCGTAGACAATAGGGTTGCGGTTGGAAAGATTGCGTCAGGGTTGTCACACTGGACGGACGTCCGGTACGCCCGTCCGTCCGATTCGCCCGTTCGATACAGTCAACAGAGGGTTGACTTATCCGCAAGGTAAAAAACAAGCGACGTGGCAGCCATGTTGGCACCACATTGCTGCCACGTAGGATAGGGTCATGTTTGAGTAGGGGCGGGAACTAATGCCAAGAGGGAGGTGGGGCGGAGACGTCCCCGCCCCTGCCGATAAAGGGGCGGGGACGTCTCCGCCTCTACTAGTGCAGGGGCGGGGACGTCCCACCCCTTCATGAGTTAGATTATAGTGTTTAAAGTTAGGGTATGTTGGTACACTAAAATTTATGTTTAGTGTAGTATACACTAAATGTGAACCCATACACCCATTGCAAATGAGGCACTTTGTGTAGTGACATAACCGTACACTAAATGCCATTTACTACACTATTTGTCAATTTTGGTAAAAATAATGAAATTATTTCTTTCACTTGTGCACATTTAAAGTATCAATAGTGTATCAATAATTATTTGTGCTTGAACAAGTGCAAATTTCGGACTGAAAATTTAAGATTTGGATGTATCCAATATTGATTAAATGAGACGTATGGCAATTGCCAAGTACACATACTCTTCTACGAAGATGCCGTATTGCCTACTTAACCACCACATGCGAAACTAATGCAGCTAATTAACAAAAAAAACTATTGTCGATAACAACATAGAGGCATAGTCCAGTTGTGGGGGGGTTTCATTAATGTGTCTAAAACATCTGGCACAGAAGACCGTTCTTCGAGCAGTTGTTTTTGCAACGCTGCAAATTTTAGCTTCAGGTTTACATATTGCTCCGTATTTTTGGTGGTGAAATACGAAGTGTCCCAATCTTCTTTCCAAATTTTTTCACAAATCCAACCCACCGCAAATGCATATGTTGCCTTGGAGTAGAGGTGTGACCTTTGCATGACTTCAAGCGAGTTGGTGGAGTCCCGCGGCCCAAAAACATAGAACAATTCTGGTGCCACAAACCGTTGCCGCTCTCTCTCTTCTTGAACCTGTTCCTTGAATTGATAACCATACCTTGATGGCTCATTCTCCACAACCCGACTAGAAAGCCCCCAATCGCAAATTCCGATGTACACCGTATCAGGTTTCCACTCATCAAAGTGGAGCAAAACATTCGATGGAGAGATGTCATTGTGTATATAATTCGCGTCGTGGCATTTCCCCACAATGACAAGCAACGATAGCGCGAGGTTCACTCTACTTTGGAGGTAAGTTTTTACCCACCGAAGCTCTTGGATCGACAACCCAATACTTGGATGCATCTCAATCCGTTCAAATGGCAATGCTTCGTCCACTTTCGAGTCAAACTTGGACAAAAAAGAAGCCAGAGATCCCCCATTCTACCAGAGCGTGTACCCTTCCATAGTTATCAGGTGGATGTATGCAAGTCTAATGATCCCTGGATGCACTACCGGACACCCTCCAACCTCATTGATGATGTCCCGGCGCTTCTCCCTCTCGTTGGTGTTGGTCAGAGTCTTTCCGGCGAAGTAAATCCAACTTGTAATGTTTTCCAATTTGGTAATCATCACCTTCCGTACATCCCCATAGCCACCTACCGCTTTCTGTTCTGGCATTGGAATCACCTTAGCGCAACTTTCAAGCCACTTGAAAGTTCCACCGACGTAGTGAGCCAAAATTTGCTCCTCAATAGTCGCTTTCCAAGGAGCTAGTTTCTTCTTACGGGAAGAAGAGTACTGTTGAACCAAGCCCTAGATCATTCTCATCTTCGCCACTTCTACGTGCTCCTCCAGGTTCCAGTTGCTTTCATCCTCCTTCTTCCCCGTGACGTAACACCAGTTCGCAACAATATTGGTGGTCAATGCGGTCACATGTGTGTCCAACCACTCCGAATGCAACCAATAATATGAGAAATTATTAAATTTCTCAGATTTATCAAGGTTTGACATTAATTCGTGTTGCATGTCAACCGTCAACTTGTGGTATCCCTCTTCGTTGTGGTTCAAATAGCTCCTCGTCAACGTCCCTCTCGTTCGGCGGTTGTAAAACTCGACGGCAATCCCTCTACATTCGACCATGTATTCGTGCGGGGGCATGTCCAGATTTGGTATCTTCTTCCGCCTCTTCCCGCTCGATGACGACGGATTCAATGATCCCGAAGTTAACTGCATGTTGGTGGAAGGAAGCATCGTCTCACCAACATCATCCAAACCCATAAATTGGGGGCGCTTCTCCATCGACCTACTTCCTTCTCCCGCCACATGTGATAGTCAACTCCCTACCGTGGTCGAAATTCCGAGTTGATGGTTTTAAAAAAAACCGCAAAGAGCCTGGGTACAATAAATGGGCCAAGCCCGACCACCCACCAAACTCACTTTCAGGCCGCAAAGCGAACTGACACGTGAGGCCTAGGGAGTGGACTTGGCAGAGAATAAGGACAAAAGTCCCCTATTTATATGGTGTAGGGTTGATTTTGCGAAGACGTCCCCGCCCCTGCGCGAGGACCCTAGACCAATGCTTCGTCTATCCGCTATATAATATCATGCACACCCCTAATTGTCCCCGCCTCACATACCCCCTCTTCATCCACCTCTTAATTGAGTTGGTTGTGGGCGTCGTATGAGGACTTCATCCATTCGCATCACATACATTATTCATATTTTCCCCACCCATGGCCACGCCGGTAAAAATGAATAAAGAAGAACGAGACAAGAGTCGACTACGGTTGGGAAACAAACAGCGGAAGAGATTGCATGTGCTTTGAAACCCTGTTAAATTGGCTTTCAAAGGTTTGGAAGAAGTTCTGGAGCCATAGAGTTTCGAGGATTGCGCAAACTTCATTAAGTGGTGCCATATCGACAAGACTTTCCCAGAGGAGCGACACAATTATCACCGACGCTTTTGCAAGGCAAATTTATAGAAGTGCACCGACAAGGCGTTCAAAAATCGGTGCATTAAAGTATACCAGGTCTTGTACAACATCTCTTATATCAAACGCAATAAAGTAAATCTCTTCCTTGTGCGAGGTGTCCACGTGGAGGTAAAGTTGGGCAAGAGGGTGGATTGGTCCACCTTGAAAGCCATGGGAGATAGCATAAAAGTTCCTTCTCTGGCGAATGGATTGATTCCAATGGAGACACGGAGGTATCCAGAAGGCGGATTGGGCAAATTGATGGCGAAGACTGAACCAGTCGACACGTACGAGATCGATCCCTCAAACACGGATACAGACTCTGATGGATCCCACGTTCCAATCACAAGGAGCCAAAGGACACAAGCACGCACCAAACGAAGGAGGGCGGAACAGATTGTTAACGTAGTCGTTAACGATACCATTAATGAAGTTGTAGCTCAGGTACAATCCCCCACAGTTATTGATCGAACGTTAGAAGCCTCTACTGGTGCTATTTTTGTCAGCACTATCCAAACCTTGCTAAACCAATTGGAAGGGAAGACGACAGAACTATTGTCATTGCACAATGAGGTTCGCAAGTTGAGAGTTGAAGTCAATGATAAAAACATTGTTATTGACCAACAATGATGTGATGTGGAGGAGCTCGGACTTGCCCTACAAGCTAGTACAATGAACACAGAAGATCGGAATCCACGACGGGAGGAGGAAGGGCTTGTATATGTGTCAACCCAAGACGATTCATTGTCATTTGATGAGGCCCCTACCAACGTAGACAAAGCTATGGTCAACAAAGAAGAGGGTGCGGCGGGTGACGGCGGCAAAGAGCTCGCTAAAGCGCTTGAAGAGAATTCAAGACTACAAAGTCGCTTGGATGTGTTGGTAGAACATTACTATCAATGGAAGTTGGCTTGTGTCTTCACGGTCGATCGGTCCCGACAATTGGTGGCGGAATTCCAAAAATCGACAACAACTATACCGAAAACAACCAGGAGAGGGTGTTTGGTTTGACGTCGTGGGCCCTCGTAGATGATCTTTTCAAGATGGATGAAATGGCGATGGTTAAAACCGCCGGTGGGCAAACAACCGTCGATTGGTCCCATTCCAAATGGGATTTCAAAAAGGAGGTTTCATCCACCCTCGATCATTAAGGCAACCCCATGTTATTGTGGCCACAACCTTCGAGCTTTGTATCCGACGGTACGACTTGCTCAATTTGTCTAAACCCATTTGGTCCAGAAGGTGGGATGCATCTAGGCACTTGTGAGCACTTGTACCATCCATTTTGTTTGATTAGCTTGATGGTTGTACGCTGGCGGTGCTCATTGTGCAAGGCCCCTTTTCATGAGCGATTGTACAAACTTTTTGGATTAGTTCCATACATGCCCCCGCATTGGGAGTTCAATGTGACGAACGCTCCTGATCAATCACAAATGTGGGAAAAGGATTTGGTGTGGAGCTGGAAATTGAAGATGCACTTGTTGGATAAGATGCATCTCTCAAACGAGTGGGGTTGGAAAACGGACCCGGAGCAGATTGTCCGGGTGTGCAAGAATTTGATCCCGTTAAAAGACGAATACGGTCAAGGAAAACGAAATTTCTTCTACCAATGCTTTAATGGCCATTGGGACGAGAATGGGGAGCAATTTTGTTTCAGACCTCATCCACGGCAATGGTTGTGGGCCGTTGACGGAGTTCGCATCACAGACGACAACGGGGATCGCATTTCTCACGACGTTGACCAACCGGACCCGCAAGAACTAAGACAATTATCGGAATCAGAGTAGAAAGAAATTTTCCGAAATGACAGAATTGACTTCTTGCTTGATGTGCACAGTCCCGGGACACGGCAAGCACTCGATCAGCTCATGCAATCCCAAATCCTAAGGGCCGTGTTGGATGAAGATGGACCAGCAAGGAGAACACGATCGGCGTCTCGTAGACTTGTATTGGGCTCAGATGAAGACCTCCATATGCACGTAGGGGCATACGACAACAAGGCAGGGGCGAGTGGCACTACTAATAGCCCAATGAATATTGATTAGGTGTATTTTTTGTTTTTGCTGTACCAAGAGACATTTTTCTTACAATGCTTCATCTTTTAGCGTTTAATGTATTTTCCCATTTTCGTACTACATTACGGTTACTTAAAAAAATATGAATAGTAGTGTCTACATTCTACTTGATAATAGTGGTGTGATTATGGATGTACTTAAGCCTCATAAGGATTTGTCCGTTTGTATAAACAAAAATGGTGTGGACTAAATTTTAAACCTCCAAACATTTTCAATACCTAAAGGACCAAGGCATTTTTGCACCAAAACACTTCAAAATTGCCCGGCTATAGTATAATGCCTAAGAAGGGAGACAAAACCTTTTTATTTCTACATCTAACCGTAGGATCTCAATAAATACTTCTTTGTTAATGTCCCCACAAAATTTCATAAATTTTAACCACACGCATTGAAAGGCTTGCATAGCTCCCATGCTATTTACTACTTGGTATCAAATTTTTGCACTAGATAAGGCCTAAATCCATTACTAATGGTAGTTTAGGATGATGTTAGTTCCTTATACACCAATTGTTAGAGGTAGAAAAAGGGTGTAGCTTATTCAAGTCAACTATGCTAGTAGTGGAAGCTAAAAAATGGGCAATTAACGTTTTAGTTTTTAGATACTTGATATGTTTTAGATTGATGATCCAAATGGTCAATATGAAGGTCTACACCACATATTGTTGTGGAAAAATCAAAAGTATAAAAAGTTAAAATCTCTAAGTTTTATGTGGTAAGACGTTTTTGTTTTTGGTACCTTGCCCGTTTTATTTTTGGCAATATGTGAAAATCTTTGACTTGAGTTGAAGCGTTATTTTCCACTAAAGACAAGGATTTTTTTTAAAATTTTGAAAGGAAATAATTTTCTACACTCTTATGTTTGCTCCAAAACTAATAGGGAGCTAATAAAGGTGTTCTTTATTGGAGAGCATGCCGTCAAAGTACGAAAGTTGTACTTTTCTTTTGCCTTCCTTCCTAGAACTAGGGAAAGACATAATCTGCGTGTTATTTTAAGTGCATTAGGATCTTGTCGGAACCAAAAATAATGCACCCCATATTTAATTGTGCACCCGCCTCATGGAGATGAGGAGTGCCTCGGCCAAGCAAGAGTAGCCTCAAACGCCTCCTTGGAAAGTTTTGTGGGGACAAACCCCCCCCCAATTTTCAAGCAAACATCCCCGCCCCTGCCCTGGTGGGACGGAGACGTCTCTGCCCCTACCGGGTTACTATTTTAATGGAGAAACTCCTCATTTGTCCCCGCCTCGCATACTCCTATCCATCTGTCGTAGTACATGTTGGCAAGTATTCACATCTTAACACAAAGATACCCTTAAGGTAATCGTTCCCACAGAGAATCTTTGAGAACTACAACAACTATCAACCAGCCTAGATATACACAATGTTACCTCTACCACAATAAATACATCAAAGGAAAGAAAGTAAAAGGGTTAGATTACAACGCCTGAGCGTTATCTACATCCACCGACCCGCTCTCCGTACGAGTGCTTTCCCTTGGGTAGGAGCCTACTTCGCCCGGAGTGTAGGGACCTTCGGGTAGGAGCCTACTTTGCTCGGAGTGTAGGGACCTTCGGGTAGGAGCCTACTTTGCTCGGAGTGTAGGGACCTTCGGGTAGGAGCCTACTTTGCTCGGAGTGTAGGGACCTTCGAGTAGGAGCCTACTTTGCTCGGAAGGTAGGGACCTTCGGGTAGGAGCCTACTTCGCCCGGAGTCCCGGTTAAGAGGGGGGGGTTATCTTTACAACTATGCACACTATAGACGTCCGGAGTACACGAGTACCCGGATAAAGATTATATCATCACGGACGGTAGTCTGTGGACTCACAGAGATTCTAGCGTTTGACACAAGTAACAGTTACTCTTCCTCCCATTCTCTCCTTCTAACTCTACTCACTCACTTGGATGGTTATGGTGTCACTGAGATCCTTCCGAAGGAGTGTTAGGCCCCTGTTTCCGAAACTACGAGTAGCATAATGTAAGTGAGCAAGGGGCCTACCCACCCACTATCCGTCCTCCTCCTAGTCTCCCTCCACATCTGATGCGGCTGGAGGTAGGATGTTTCAGGGAATGATACGAGTCTTCACAACCGACATCAATTGGTACGCCGGATGTCACTCAAGACTCACTATGACCCTTTCACGTCCGTCACTCCCCCCTCGTCTTTCCCTAGACACGTACAATCTCACATGTTATTCCCATCCACCCCGACTAATCTACTTGATGGAACAAGGAAACAACTGTAACTGTTAGAGTTGGAGTCACGCCCCTACTAGCTATCTTCTCACCTCACCTGTTATTCCCATCCACCCGGACTAATCTACTTGATGGAACAAGGAAACAATGATTAGACAATTAGTATAAACTTGAGGAGTGGATTACTTGAAATGGCACTCACAGTCACGTATGGAATCCGAGCTCTCCAACCATCGAAGGTTTTCCGAGAGCGTAGGTTTAGAATTAATCTGAAAGCAAATACACACATCAAGCAGTGAAGAGAGAGGCCATGAGACTCCTCTCTTACACTGCCAAGGACTCACACAAGAGTCCAAACTCAAAAGATACCTTCTAACTAAAAACGGTGACATTAACTACTCTTGGCGGCGGTGCTGCCACTCCCCACGACGTGCACGGTCAAAGGTCATTTAATACACAAAATCCAAGGCAAAACCAAGTCAAATCAAAGTCAACTGGGGGCCGAATCCCGGACTGAACAGTGCCCTACGAACCAAGATCCTGACCTGGCCTACTTCCGGAGTCTCTTCCGCTCCTATCTCCTCTTGCGCTTCCGGGAACTCCGACTTGAAGTCGAGGTGGCCGCGGCCACCGCAAGCATCACCCATGGTGCAAATACATCCATGGAAGGCGTGGATTGGACAGTCGGTGCCCTTAGTAAGGTTTCCCTTATAGGCAAGGAGGTATCCGGGCCATCCGGGGTGGGTGGCACAGTAGTCATGTCCGGATGCAGCCCAGATCGTGTCTGGAGGACCGATACCTGACTCGGAGTCCCCATGATGCCATCTTGGCCGAATGTCGGTCCTAGGGTGTACAAGTAAGAGGAACTCTCACTTGCGGTTTTCCGACGGTGAGGTCCTCTCTGCAAAGGAGCCACAATTGGTGTGGTGCGAGAAGGGTCACTGAGTGGCAACTGGCGAGGAGGCACAGGGAGTAGCAGCTCCATCGCAACCCCCGGGCGTTCCTTCCCACCGCTCTACATCTGTGTGGTGACCTCCGAAGGAGATGGTCCTGTCTGGACCCTCGAACTCGGAAGCTGAGGGGGCAAATCCGGGCTATCAAGGTCCACCACTTCCTTCCCCTTCCGTGGACCGTGCTCACCTAAACCTCACTCCTCCGGATTGGTCTCTGAACTCAAGTCTCCGTCCTTATCGGAGCTGTCAGAGTCTTCCACAAACTTGGGTAGGATGTGAGTGAGATTGCTCACCAATAATCTCATGTTGGCATAAGCCGTATCAACCTTCACGGTTTGCTCCATCATGAAGGCAATCACTCTCTTGTTGGAAATGTGGTCATCCCTCTCCAATCGCGCATCAAACATCTTGGCCTTCAATACTACATCTGCGGGAAAAGGTAAGGCCTCGTCGACCTGCTGTAACGCTGCCGCGGAGGCATTGGCTTGAAGAAGAGCTACCTTGCAACTTCTCTCTGCCTCCGACGCTCGGCTTTTTACCTTTGCCATATCGAGTGTGAGTCGGTTGACCTTCTGCTCCATGGTGCCAAGATCCCCAGCTCCTCCGACCTTCTCCTTGATCGCCGCGATCAACCCTTCACGCAGAGGATTGTCCACCAAGCTGCTCACTTGTCCCAAAGTCCGATCTGTGTCGTCCACATATACGCGAAGGGCTTCTATTAGCTCCAAGGCCGGATAAGACTTGCCTCCGAGTTGTGCCGGCCCGGTGGCTGCGGCGCCGATGGCTGCACAGGTGCGGGTGGAGGGGTTCCTCCCTATTTCTGTTTCTGGCGCTTGGAGGGTGGTAAAACATCCTCCTCGGACGGTGAGGAGCTGCTCCCGGGTCTTGGTCGACTAAGCTAGTATGAAAAACCTGTCATAAATGGTGTCGGGACAAGTCACGAGCCTTCGTTTGCTACCTAGTGCCAATGTAGGTTTGATTTTGGAATTCTTCTAGTGAAATGTAATTGCTTACTTTAATAGTACTATGAGAATCCTAAAAAATTAGAGTTCCGGCCCATGGTTTGGCCAATAGAAGTATATCTTTCATTTCTACATACATGTCACAGGTATCTCAAATTAGACAAATATATTTTTTTTAGAGTTTCAGGAGGTAAAATACTTCGAATTTTTTTGGAAGGCATTCATACCATAATGTGCTCCTACATTATAATTGAAAATTCTAGATCCAAAACTTAATTTGGCTTTTATTGGTAAAAAATAAGCTATTTTTTCAAGAAGCCTAAATAAGAAATTAATGTTGATTTTTGCTCCAAATTCTTATCCAACCTTCATTAGTATACAAAAATCTATCTTGGTACATAAATAAATTTCAAAAAAACTTTTTTCTTCCATCATATTCTTCAAAACCTAGTTTTTGGTGCCTTGATTCAACATATATATTGCGTAGTATATTTGGTATATTTTTAGTCTCTGCAGTATGCAATGTACTCATCTCGGGAAAGGGTTCGGCCACCTATAAAATGACATGTGTTATGACAACACAAAGTCCAAAAAATCAGCACTTTCTTCAAGATATTTACTGTTCACCTAACATTTTATTGGCCATGACTTCTTTACACCTAATCAATGGACGGTTGGCATTCAACAACAATTTAACAAAGGGCTCTAAAACAAATATACTTTGTAGTATATTTTTTTTGCCCAAAAGTGAGTAACCTTAGTGGACTTCTACCCTTTGTCGTACCCCAAATTTTTCATTTTTTTAGTTAGGTACATATAGGTATTAAAATTAGGTAAGGTAGCTAGGCTAGAAGGTTATTCCCACCCGCGATTAATCTTTAAGTAAGATTAGGATAGGAGGAATACGGGGCTTTTATAAAAGCCTTAATAGTAGCAAGAAGGGACCTAGAGCTATGACTAAGACTCTAGTCTAAAAACAGTCCCTCGGGCCCCAACCCCGCAAGAAGACCAAGAGGCAAGGAAGGCCATCATCCGGGCCAACCCGCACAAACCCGAATCTGGTCTGGAAGAAGGAAGGAGACCGAATCTGGCCCGGAAGATGGACACCACCCGAATCTGGCCCGGAAGGTGAGAAGAAGCGGGACGGGAAGGGACCAGGAAGGTCCCCACGGTGTGGACCACCGGGCATAAAGGCCAGCTCGACAAAGAGGATCATCACAGCAGCCGGCAAGGGAGATCCAGCGAGTGGGTGAGCATGAGCCAGCATACACAAGAGGCTCCGAGCCAGCATACACAAGAGGCTCCGAGCCAGCATACACAAGAGGCTCCGGGCCAGCATACACAAGAGGCTCCGAACCAGCATACACACGAGCAAGACAAAGCCAGAAGCAGGGCAAAGGAGCAGCCAGCGGACGCAAAGAGCACGAGGAGGATCATCACAAGACGAGGTTGGCGCAGCTTGAAGGAGACGTGAAGAGCACCTCCGCTTATGACCACTACACGGCCAAGGTAAGAAACTCTCAACCGGTTGAACCAGCTCGAGGTGGTAGATCCGGGCCAGCTTTGTGCACTCCAGCTCGTGGTGATAGCTCCGAGCCAGCTTTGTGCACTCCAGCTCAAGAGAGTTCCGGGCCAGCTTTGTGCACTCCAGCTCGTGGTAATAGATCCGGGCCAGCTTTGTGCACTCCAGTTCGTGAGCCTCCGGGCCAGCTTGTGCACTCCAGTTCGTTGTAGCATCCGGGCCATCTTAAAGGAGAGCATCAGGCGAGGATCAAGCCCCCCAAATCAAATGGCCTCCAACTTGGTGCCATCAGGGAAGAAGGACATTACCCCAGTCATACCCAAAGATATCCTTGAGCTCAACGAGCTCAAAGAGGATCTCCTTCGCATGGGATGTCTTTCTCTAATGGAGTTCTGTTGGAGTTTTTGGGTGAAATCAACCGTGCAGGAGATGAGGCAAGATCCTTTACCCGAGCCCAATGGAGATAGCATCCGGGCTTGTCCGGATAGATGGACCATGGGGAGGTGGTGGAGGTGTACGGCTTTCCACGACAAGGGGCGGGATGGACAAGTACGAAGAAGGAGGAGTATGCCAAGGAGAGGTTCGGCAACAAGGACGCCAAGAATGGTTACGCGGTACAAGATTGCGCGGACCCCCGCGCCACGAGGATCTTCGCATTCCTCGTACCAATCCAGGGTTGTCTATTGTGTCGTGACGGGGACAATTTCCGTCACAATGTCACGATGTCACGACACAATGACGGCATGACATTGTGACGGATCGTGACTTTACTGTGACGGAGCCATTTTGATGGCAGAAAACACAATTTTCACATTTACCTCTGGAGAGACACGTTGGATTCAGAAAGGAATCTGCATGCCACATGTGCAGACATGTCATCAACTGCGGTAAATTCATGGACGCGGTAATTTTCAGCTTGGGTCGAAGGAGTGTCCGCGCCAATCCGCGCCTCACTCTGTCATCGAAGGCTGTCCGCGGCCAGTCCCCGCCTCAGT